>CAJVGC010000590.1:29830112-29940112 GCA_910822075.1 Senecio squalidus | reverse complement strand
CAAATGGACGCTCGGTATACACTTGAACTTAATGATCAATCTTACGTCCTATAAATGCCATGATTTTGCCATCCCGATCGTCTCTTGATAAGAACATAGCTAGACGTAAGTGTTTACCATGAAAATAGTGCCCGGACTCTTTACACACTATTAGCTTTGGTAAGCCGCTTGTGTATGGATACTGAAACTTAGTTTATGACTATCCCTTGTTCGACGTTAACCTAAGTACACATTATTCGACCGTCTCTCGGAGTTCAACTAAGTACACATTATTCGACCGTCTCTCGGAGTTCAACTAAGTACACATTATTCGACCGTCTCTCCGAGTTCAACTAAGTACACGATATTCGACCGTCTCTCGGAGTTCACCTAAGTACACATTATCAACTCGTTCAACATCTCGTATGACAATACGAGAGAAGGACCTCTCGGTCAACACGTACAACATCTCGTATGATAATACGAGAGAAGGACCTCTCGGTCAACTCGTTCAACATCTCGTATGATAATACGAGAGAAGGACCTCTCGGTCAACTCGTTCAACATCTCGTATGATAATACGAGGGAAGGACCTCTCGGTCAACTCGTTCAACATCTCGTATGATAATACGAGAGAAGGACCTCTCGGTCAACTCGTTCAACATCTCGTATGATAATGCGAGAGAAGGACCTCACGGTCAATACGTACAACATCTCGTATGATAATGCGAGAGAAGGATCTCACGGTCAAGTCGTTCATCTTCTCGATTTCCGCGTGGGGAAACTGGCTAAGTGAGAATACTTAGCTTCATACTTTATCAAGAGGACGATGTTCAGTTCACAATCAATATTCTCTTTTTACGCAAACTTCTATACAAGTGTTGATATACTTACCAAAACTCTTTACAAAGTATTGTTATACTTAACTTAAACCTTTTTAGTCGAGGACTAGAAAACTGTAACTCACTCACTACTTTTTGTAGTTGACACTTTTTCTCATGTTTTCAGGAAACGAAATGTAAGGACTGGAAGTGCATAACTATCGGACGGGTCAGGCAAGTCACGTGAACCATGAATCGGGAGAAGACCCTGTCTATTATTTTGGGAATGTTGTTCAAATGTTTGCTTATGTAGCTTGTTGTACTGAAATGCTAAACACTTGGTTATTTTTAACTTATAAACGTTTGACTATTTAATTATAATGACTTGAAAATCGTTTGTGATTTATTATATCTCGTGTTATGATATCTCTGCTCTTCACATTCCGTGTTTCCGCTTTAGCGGGGTGTGACAGACTTGGTATCAGAGCACAAGTTATAGTGAATACGAGTTTTCAAAATTTTCAAAACCAAACTATAACAAAGGCTTTTCGAAAAATCATTTCACGAGTTTTAAACTTTAGTGGATTAATTCCGCAAATGCATGGTTCATTGCTAACTACGCGTAATTTGGCCAACTACGCCTAGTTCGGAATAAACTATGCAAGAACGGAACGTAATTGCTATTGTTAACGGTTTTTCGAGTCAAAGGTTCCCGGTCCCACTGATTCCCGATTCTCACGTGACTGACCCGTAAGTGCATTGTTATTTACATATTTCCTTTTTCCCCTATACTCACGTGTACCGTCTATTCGTAGTTACGACATGTTCCGATCGTCATATTATCGTTCGCACTTGTACTCTCGAACTGTATTCTTGACTGAGGTTTCTGACGACGTCACGGTGTTGGGAGCCCAGCGCCACAACCCTACCGACTCTTCGGAGGAGAGCCCCATAGTCATTTCCAACAGCCACAATACATCCAGTCCAAGGACTGCCCTAACTACCGTTCCACCGGTCCCCGTCACAGCTCCACAATGATAAAGACCGCACATTCGTACGACTGATCGTAAGCAGGTCATGCTACCCGATCAACTACCTCACCACCTGATGGGACAAGAGACTCCCAACCCAGTCATAGCTGCACTTTCCCATATTCCACTACACCCCGAAGATTTGTATGCGGCATCGCCAACGCAAATCATGGATCGCTACATGCGAGAGCAAGACCATCTCTACCACTACTCACTACGACCCCAATTCGGAGGTCTACCCCCGGCCGAGTACCCTACATTCCGCACAGACCTTCAGGGACTTACTGGGGAGACTGAGCAATATGCTCGTGTTCTGTTCCAGGTCTCCGACACTGCTCGCCGCCTATCCGAGCATTCCCTTCGAATCGTCTCTTCAAATCAGTCGACATCAAGGACCCATCAGCGCCTAGTGACCGAGTGTCTGGTGATAAGTACCCTGATTACCGCTAATTTCCCGAAGATGTCCCTAAACATGCTCCACTATTTTATTTCACGTCATGTGTTGTACTCTAGTTTAACTTGAAATTTCTCTGTATGTGTAGCCACTTAAAACTCACGTTAGTATTCATGTTTCAATCTCTACCTAGTTATCTCGATGAAACAGGTAGCCGATTTTATAAAATGGAACATCTATCACTAATGTTCCTACTTTTGGTTGTGCTTGAATTGTATTATCATTCCGTAACCATTATCGTGCGTGTGCTATTTATCCTTCCTTAATTCTTTTAAGTATCACGATCGTTAGTCATTTTTTTTAAAATTCTTATCACCTATTCCTATTCGTGCGTTCTAACTGGTTTTTCCTTTTTCGGTTGTAGAAACATGGCTCCTGCGCGAAGCAATGCTAGCCTCATAGCCGAGCAAGTCGCTGCTCATTTTAACGCTGCCATGCCCAACATGATCTCCCAGATCACTGCTGGGATAAACAACAACCAAAACCAGCAACAACAACAACAACAACAACAACAACAACAACAACAACAACATGGAGATAACCAGAACCAAAACCAAAACCTCCCCGTTTGCACATATAAGGGCTTTATGGCTTGTAAGCCAAAGGAGTTTCATGGCACCACTGGTGCTGTAGGGCTACTCTCCTGGTTCGAAAGCATCGAATCGGTCCTACACATTAGCCGCTGTGCTGAAACTGATAAGGTGGAGTATGCCTCCTGCGTACTCCACGGACGGGCCCTATCGTGGTGGAACCTCGTGATCCAAACCCGAGGACGTGAAGCTGCCTATGCCCTCACTTGGGACGAATTCAAGAATCTCAACAGGAAGAATTTCACCTCCTCTCCCAAGAGAGAGGGATTTCACATCCAACAGGAAGGATTTCACCTCCTCCCAACAGGAAGAATTTCACCTCCTCTCCCAAGAGAGAGGGATTTCACATCCTCCAGGGAATGATTCCATCTCCCCCAAGAGGGAAGGATCTCACCCCCTACCAGTAGGGAAAGGTTTCACCTTATTCACCTCCTTTCAATGAGGGATTTTACCTCATCCTCAAAGGGAAATATCTTACGGAGAAAGATATCCTTTCTCTCAACATAGAAGGATCTTATATCCTCCCAGGAGGGAATGATATAACTCCTTCTGACAGAAAAGGACCATACCTACTCACAGCAAGGAAGGATCTTACCCCCTCCCAAAAGTGAAGGGATTTTGCCTCCTCCCTACCAGCCTACTCATCTTCCGCTCGGCCGCACACTGCCTGTCACCCGACCAGTTTGTCAAGATTTGACAACCAGTCTCAGCACATCTAGCCTATCAACATAAAACAGTGCAGGTTCCATCATCCTTGCAACAAGTTTTCAAGATAAAAGTAGCAAGGATATCATAGCGGTCAATGAAGGAAGGAAAGATCGAACACCTTATCCCAGGAGCTAGACCATAGGTGAACAAATCCCCAACTAAGAAGGATTGTGGTGGGAAGAAGAAGGAGGACGACATAGATTACCTTAGACGGCCACATATTTACCACACATGATAACTTGGTATCAACATGGGAAAACATTCTTCAAGGTGATTACTCTCATATTTTATTTCAATTAATAAATACTTTTTGTCAAAATCATGGAATGTCATGTTCAAGAATAACACGTGGTCCGATCTATGTATCCCGCAAAGTCTTGGAAGGCCATGAGGCTGAATAAAATAATATTGGTCTGATCATGTATCCCAATAATACCAAATGAAGCAATACCTTTTATTACAAGGTTAGGACATTGCACACACGTGCATACACAATTACATAATTCTGAACAACGTTCAGACCAAGTGCATTGGGGCAAGATGGATATTTAAATCCAAGCCACACATGCACATCATCATATACATAACTCTGAACAACGTTCAGACCAAGTGCCTAGGCTAAGATGGACATTTTTGTCTAGGCCAAACATGCACATCATCATTTTCGTCTTTTCACCTACTTGGGGAAAGGCAAGCACTTCTCATTGGGAAGCGACAATCCTCGCGAGTAACAAATAAATAAAGGTTAACCAACAAAAAGTGTCATAGGCACAGTGCCACGAGCAAAATATAAACTTTAAAAGATGCTACATGCATCTGAAAAATGTCACAGGCATATAAGAACTTGTCACTGCCATCCAGTTGTCATAGTCACTGTATGTAATAAGCCATGGGCATAACACATGCAACGGGCACACAAGAAAGAGTCATAAGCACAATGATATTGTAATATTCAAAAGGTGTCATAGACACCAACCTAAAATTCAAGAATGTCTTGGACATCTATATGTAACATAGACATCTGACAAAGCTATGAAGCCACATAAATTTTATTGGTCTGATCATCCAATAATACATTATTTTTTCATTTCAAGGTTATATAATGTAAAACCAACACATACAAAATTTATAGCAACATACACGAATAGAAAAAACTACAAATGGTAGTCCAAACATATCATATGATAGAAAAGGGCTAAGTCATACAAATGAAATTGTGTTACAAACACAAAATACTAAGGCTTTCGTGAAATGAGAGTAAGGATGTCTGGCGCAGACATATCAAAACTTTCCACGAGTCAGCTCCTGATTGGAAAAGCTCGAGTCTTCAACATACCATTGTCACACAACATATCCCCGTGACCCAATGGATCGGAATAAGGCAGCATTGCAATCCCAACATCAGGGTAAAGAGTCTGCAAGATGTCTCTTATGCAGAAGAAATGCCTATTGGCATCCCAAGGCACATATATCACGTTAGGGTGATTAAGTACGTGATTAAGCACAATCGCGAAGACATCTAATAAATCCCTTTTAGAAGGAATGGCAGAATCCATACATCCCAACCACATTTTGTCTTCCTTACATCGAGTGAGATGGGCATTCTTCTTAGTCAATCTACCTTTGACCATCCAAGTGTGATGCACACAATACAAATCTAAATGTGTCATGGGCACAATAGATAGTCAAAAGTGTCATAGACACATTACTTATCCAAATGTCGTAGTACAATGGAAAGAATACTTGTGATGGACACACTCTGAAGGTTCAAATCCCCATCAGTTTGAAGTCCATATGTATGCACTTAGCAATCTGGCACCATCCTCCTTCATCCACTTCATGAAAGACCTACTTGTGCAGATACTAAAAAATATCATAGACATTAACTAGGCAAGGACATGCCAAGCGTGGAAAAAGCAAGGTCAAACCCAAAGCAAAGCCATTAAATGCATGAAGTTAGGCTTCAAAACTTTATTTTTTAAAACCTAACTGGGGGGCATGATAGTGTTAGTAGGGAATAGGCTCGATACATATAGCCTATAAGCCCTAAAAAGCTAACACAACACAGTATAAAGGCTAAGTCCCTTCTACATCAAGGAAAGGCTCTTAGTCCCTTCCACCCCGGCTCCCGGTTCCGGCTCGCGGCCTTCCGGCTCCCGGCCTTCTGGCTCCCTGCCTCTCGGCTCGCGGCCTCCGGCTCCCGGCCTTCTGGCTCCCTGCCTCTCGGCTCGCGGCCTCCGGCTCGCGGCCTCCCGGCTTCCGGCCTCCCGCCTCCCGGCTCCTGGCCTTCCGGCTCCCGGCCTTCTGGCTCCCGGCCTCCAGGTTTCCGGCTCCCGGATCCCGGCCTCTCGGCTCGCGGCCTCCGGCTCCCGGCTTCCGGCCTTCTGGCTCCCTGCCTCTCGGCTCGCGGCCTCCCGGCTCCCGGCCTTCCGGCTCTCAGCTCCCGCCTCCCGGCTCTTGGCATTCCGGCTCCCGGCCTTCTGGCTCCCGGCCTCCAGGTTTCCGGCTCCCGGCTCTCGGCCTCTCGGCTCCCGATATCCCGGGTCCGATCTCCTGGCTCCCGGGTTCCTGGTCCTTGACTTCATTGCTGTTCCCTCTAAGCATTGTGCCAGACGGTCTTAAGCTCCTGCCTTAGGATTCAGACCGTTGGCATCATTATGATGACAATAAAGTCACAAACGTTGGAACCCCATGAATAGCATTCAAGAGCCATGATAAGCCTTTATGGCCAACCGTTTCCCATGTTTGGGATTGTTGGGTATAAATACCCTACCCTGATGTAGTTCAAAGGGACGCTAACATTTCATCTTCTCCACTCTCATACTTGCACACAACATCTCTTGACCGGAATACCTACACTTCCCGCAGTAAACATATTCCGATCATCTTTCTCCAACCAGCCACTTGACCACCTTAGGCTCGCCAAGAGCTTGATAGGTTCGCACTGCTAAACAGGAGGTCAAGGGGTTGAACCCCAAACACCCAAGTTACTGAGCCTGTCAATCCTTGCTCTAACAGGTATGATAGGTGAGTTTGTGGATCTAGAGATGGATTACATTCTCTATGTTGCCAAAAATCAAACTTAACCATCAAACACTTTTGTAAACTTTTCTTTCATTCTCACTTCATCTAAACACTTGTTTTCTCTCTAAAACTCCAGAGAAATAAGAGTCTATTACACCATATTTGAAGTGAGAATCCAAGCATTTAAGTTAGAGAAATTATCTCTTGCAAACATCCTTTAATTCTACACATTTCGGTAAGTTATTCATTGCTAAATTTCTTCATTTTCTTCCCTTTTTCTTCCATTTGGTTAGAACTTTCTAACTTATAATCTTATTCTTTTGTCTTACCAAGCTTATGCTTCCAATTCCATCTTGAATTCAAGGAGTTTCAATGATTTTCTTTGAAGAAACGACATATTAGTTTTTGGTAAGTAAATCCTCCGAAAACTCTTTAACTTTCTTTTCTAGATAAAAAGCTTTAACACACTTCTTGTTTGTGTGTTAATGGAGGCTTTTATTCCATGTCTTAACCACTACTTTGGAGTGTTACAACCTTTCGGGAAAACTCACTTCTAGTTTGTGGTAAGCAAATTCTTCCAAAAATCTATTTACTTATTTACTTCCTTTTTGAGACTCTTATTAATGATGGTTGTTTTTGTGTCTTGGAGCCGATTACTTCCTCCTCACCACCACCACCAAAGTCTCCACTATTCGGACAAGTAAAGTTTGTAGATTTCTTGCGGGTGTTAACGGTAAACTCGTTATTTTCCCTAATTTCCTTCTTCAATTACCTTTATCATAATCTTTACTTTCGGTTTAAGCCTTGAAAATGGTTAGGTTAATATATTAGACCAACACTTAACATTCTTGAAGTTGTGGACTTAAAACATGAAATATGTAAAAATGTGATATAACCCGAATATAACGTAATTACTATATTAGTATGTAAAAACTACACACATACATATATATAACACCTTGTAAATGTTATTTGAACCTAATTTAACTTTCGGACAGTTTACCTTTTTACCATAAAACGTCAAACGAATCAGTTTTCGACTAAAACGTAAATTTTATAAATTTGGAAATGGCTCGGTGCTTAGCACCAAACCCTTGGTGCGCAGCACCGAGGGTCTGTTCCTCAAAATTCAGTTTTTGTTAAATATTCAGCAAAGGCTCTTAGCATATTTCACACTCTTAATCAACTTTAAACTCATATATAAGTAAACTATTATGTATAAATGTATTATATAACGTCAAAAACAACGTCTTTGGACTCAAAGACACCACCGCCATCATAAACGTTATAAAATTTTAATTGAAACAAAACTTTTACTTATCTTTTACGTCAAATCGTTTGAAATCATTCTAAATCATCTTTACTACATTGTTTTGAAATAAAAAGGATTTTAACTCTCAAATTGTCAAAATTGGACTTTTCATTCAAATTGTTGACTTTGACTTCACTAATGTCAACATCTTTAATTTTGACTTTTCATTCAAATTGTTGATTTTGACTTTGACCAAGTCAACATATTTGACCTTGACCAAGTCAACATCTTTGACTTTGACCAAGTCAACATCTTTGACTTTGACCAAGTCAACATTTTTACGTTGACTTTGGTCGATCTCAATAAAACTTTGGTAACAATATTCCTTTCAACTGATATTCCTGGTAGTCATTATTCGGCTCGGAATATTATTCCTTTCTAATAGTCAATTATGACGTGAATTTATCGATATCTTCCTATCGTCCTTATCGGCGCGAAACATCGTCACCTGGATCCGTCATCTCGACACGACTTGGAAATCATTGGAATATTTGATTAAAATCTTAAACTTAACCGACAAGGCTAAACCGTACTGTGTTATTGGAGATACTTAGACTATGTTGTATTGTTTTAGGGCACTTAGGCGGCGGAGTGTTAGCTCCATATTGATTAGTTACCCGATATCTTGCCGAGCTTATCTTGTGAGTTATTCGTAGCCCTATTCTTTTACTATTTTTGGGCTGGAAAGCGTACTTTAAATTGTCAAAGGTATGTATATCTTGTTTACCTAGTGGATTAGTATCACCTCAGATTAGATGGTTCTTAGGCTTGGGTAAGCCCCCCTTATACACTTGTTAGCTTTTGCCCACGGTTGCATATATATAGATCTATATGGGTTTGACCCACCCTCATTGCTCGATAGGTCGTACCTATGAGTGGATGTTATGGCCGCATGTTGTTGCCTTTGGTTTGCCATCACCTTAGGATAGGGGATACAGTCTGGTCAGGTTCAGTGTATGCTTAATCTAGGTATTTATACTCGCACTTTGGTTATAAATCAAGATATGCTATTTTGAGACTTGTCATGTTTACTAAATCTTTTATTGGGTCAATTTTTACTTAAATATTGCGAATAATTCACCAACATGTGTTGATGTCGTTTTTAACACTTTTTCAGGAGTTTGAGGATTTGTTTGATCATGCCATGCTTATTTTGGGATCATTTATTTTATGTATTTGGAATTCATTGTGTTGATGTAATTCCTTTAGGATCCA
Source organism: Senecio squalidus (assembly GCA_910822075.1). Classification (NCBI taxonomy): domain Eukaryota; kingdom Viridiplantae; phylum Streptophyta; class Magnoliopsida; order Asterales; family Asteraceae; genus Senecio; species Senecio squalidus. The sequence continues at coordinate 29,930,978 of CAJVGC010000590.1, read as the reverse complement.
CTTTATGACATTGATTTGTATTCGTATTTGACGATTGGTTCACATTTGACTTTGTATTGTATTTGTTAAACCTTTGGCATGATTAATATATTCCGATGTTTTGTTTATTGGTTGTAAATGTTGTAATCCTTGACTCTTGATATCTTTAACTGGAACACTCCGTGTTTCCGCTTTGAGCGGGGTGTGACAAATACAATATAAGAAAAATCTTTGAAAAATTGAATTGTGGTTTGGACGACCTATTATATGCCGATAACGCCATAGTCGAATTTGATAATTCTTTTAAAGGGTTATTTGGTGTTTATTTTAACAAGTTTAGAACATCAAATGTGGGTGAATCAAGTTCTTTTATGGCGTCGACCTATGAAAACTATACTAGCGCAGACCCGGAAATTGACATGTTTAACCAATTAAGACGAGAAAACATTAAACGTGCTAGGGGGGAGGGGGTGACCAAACTAATACCGAATTTGGGAGGTATACGGGTAAGGATTTTTTAGCCACTATGGGGGTTGAAGAATTCACAAACTTTGAGGTTTTGGCTTGGTGGAGAGCACGAGAATCTCAATTTCCTGTTCTATCCGCCATGGTTAAAGATCTACTAACCGTCCAAGCTTCTTCGGTAGCTTCGAAATCCGCTTGTTCTCTTAGTGGCAGGATATTATATTTACGAAGAACAAGACTCACACTGGCGACATTGGAGATGTGCATTTGCTTGAAGGATTACTTAGACGCAGCCGAACGTACACAAGACCACCAAAATCTTGAAGGCGAACTAGAATATGAAGGCGAAGTACTCGATATCGAGGTGGAAGAAGGAGTTGCAATATAACTTTCCGATGAAGAAATCGCTCTCGATGAAGCTAACCGAGCATATAGCTCCGAAGAAGAACAAGTTCTCGTTCAAGATGACTTTATTCAAGTAGACGAAGATTGAGAATGAATAAATCAATTTCAAACTTCCAATGTTATTAGTTACATTTCTAATAAAAAATAGTAATAAAAAATATTACTTTTTCCGCACTTTGTTTAATGATTGTCGAAATATTAAGCTTTGAAAATTTGTTTCAAGCTTTTTTAGTAGAATACAATGTTTATGTATGATGTGTGCCAAGAAGTTTTTTAAAAAATCGAATTTTAAAGTGTTTTTCCAAGTTATGTTTTTTTCCCTCTCCAATGTTATTAGTTACATTTCTAATAAGAAATAGTATTTTTTTTCGCACTTTTTCTTTAATAATTATCGAAATATTTAGCTTTGAAAATATGTTTCAAGCTTTTTTAGTAGAATACAACGTTTATGTATGATGTGTGCGAAATGTTTTTTAAAAAAGTCGAATTTTAACGTGTTTTTGCAAGTTACGTTTTTTTTTTTATTAAAAATGTTGAACCGATTTTTAATCGTTTATTGTGCCCGAACCGGTTTTAACCCGGTGGGAAACCGGTTTGCTCGGTTTGTGTTTTCAGCATCGAAAAACCGGTTCAAACCAAAACCGATTCGGTTCGTGGTCAAACCTATTTTGACTCCTCTGGTTATATGTGCAGATTTGGACCAAGAAATTAGCTTACAGACAAATAACTATGTAGTAATTAACTCTATGTTTATTTCAAAATAGTCAAGTAGCAAATATCAAATTTGGCTTGTTGATAATGGTAAAAACCGCCATCAAACAGAAGATGTGTACCAAGTCAGGCTACAACAAAAGGTAACTTATCCAAATTATGTTTAAAGTCAATATTGAGTGGTACTTTCTAAATAAATTGCATATCCTAAAGTTTAACTCCATTCAATTCCGACCAAGCTAGGAACTCATCATATCATTATTAGATCGAGTTATATTTTGATTGGTATTATTATTATGTTAGAATTGGTATTATTATTATGGTATGAAAAATAATGTGTGTTACATAATAATAATACCAATCAAAATCTAACTCTAATAATCATAAACGTATTAACTGTAGAAAAAGAGAGGAAAGACTGTTACAATCCGCAAAACTAAGCTTACGGTCCAAGTAGTATTCTACATAAAGTATAATTAATTGTTGTGCTAGGTTGATATGAGAATTGGATTTGTTTTCAGTCACAGTTTTGGGTTATTGAATCATTACTAACTTCGTTCATAAAAAATATGAAACTTCGTTACTCTTCCTTTATGATTAAATGTTTGAGTCAGATTTACAACTTAATATATGTTATTAGTACTAACTTAAAAAATATGAGACTTCGTTACTCTTCCTTTGAGATGTCGATCAGTGACTACTCGATCTTACACTGACGACCGTTGATATCAACCAAAATCAGATAACAAATATCCTGAATTTACATTATCTAAATGTACAAGCCATTGAGAAATTTTGGAGTAAACAAAAAATAAAGATGAGTATGTGACAGACATTACAATATATTCTATGAGTTTGAGATGCCTTTACAAATAGAGTAAAAATAATACTTCTGGTAAATGAAACAACTTACTTATTTTAGTCACTTATAAGTTACTTTTAGTTTTGTTCTAAATAAAACAGCTTATTATTTTATAGTTTTTATTACACCGATTAAACTTTCATTTTTAACAGCTTATTATTTTATAGTTTTTATTACACCGATAAACTTTCATTTTTATCGGTTTTAAGTCATTATGAATCGAGATACTGGCGGAGGTTGTAAAATTTTGTCAACAAGGATAGCACTTCGTATGATTTAGGATTGCATCCATTCGTAATATCATTGTATCAAGTGAGAAAGCAACACGATTCAGTGCATCTGTTGACTATGGCTTGCATCCATACATTCCAAACTATTGGAGTCATTATATTCCCAGGCTTTATTTACTTTATCCTTTGTAGTCTATTGGTGTGTGCCTATACAACCTATATATACACACATATATACATTGTTAATCACACAGATCATTCTAAACAATCATAGACATCATGGAGTTTAATCTCTCATTTCCAACAACAGTACTAGGAACCACATTTTGTGCTATTGCACTACTCCTTTTATTCCAAATCTTGATCCAAAAGACAAGTACGAACAAGAAGAAGCCACCTCAAGCGAAGGGTGCATGGCCTATTATCGGACACTTACACCTTCTAGGTGGACTACCTCATAGGTTCTTAGCTAACATGGCAGATGCATGTGGCCCTATCTTCACTATCAAGCTTGGTGCTCACCAAGCTTTGGTGGTGAGTGGGGCAGAAATCGCTAAAGAGTGTTTCACTACTAACGACAAAGTGTTTGCAAGTCGACCTAAGTCGTTGGTGTCGGTGATCATGGGATATAACTATGCCATGTTCCCATTAAGTCCATATGGGGAGTACTGGAGACAAGTGAGAAAGATGGTTACCGTCGAGCTTCTCTCGCAACGACGTGTTGACATGCTAAGATATATCCGAGTCCCCGAAGTTAGAGCAAACATTAAATATATCTATGACGATTGGGTAAGAAACAAAGTGATGAGTGGAAATTCAGATATGGTGAAGGTGGAGATGAGGGAATTTTTTGCCAACTTGATATTAAACATTATAACTAGATCGATTGCAGGAAAGCGATTTGCTGCTAATGATGAAGAAACTATTCAAATTCATGCGATAGTGACAAAATTCTTTGAGTTTTTGGGGACATTTGTGGTGTCGGATTTCATTCCATCTGCAAAATATTTTGATTTGGGAGGATATAAGAAATCAATGACGATAGCCGCGAAAGAGATGGACAGTCTACTTGAAGGATGGTTAGTTGAAAAAAAGAAAAGGAAAGCGGCTGGGGAAAAAAGTGAGCATCAAGACTTCATGGATGTATTAATTTCCATAGTCGAAGCTGCTTCTCAAGACGATTTTCCGGGTTATGACCATGATACAATAATCAGATCAACCAGTCTAGTAAGCCAAATCATATCTTCATCTTTTCAATACAAAATAAATATAATAATTTTTTTCATAAACTTAATTAGAACAATGACCATGATTATGTAAACAAACATTTTCTTAGATCATATGACGTTTATGGTTGCAATCTTATGGAATTGTACTTAGCGTATACTATATGACCATTTCTCAGGTAATGATCACAGCAGGCTTCGACTCAACAGCTGTGACATTAACATGGGCTTTAGTTTTGTTGCTCAACAACCCTGAAACACTCAAAACTGCTCAACACGAACTTGATGTCCATGTTGGAAGAGACAGACTTGTAGATGAATCCGATATTAAGAATTTAGTCTACCTACAAGCTATCGTCAAAGAAACATTGCGTTTGTACCCACCAGCACCAATCTCAATTACTCACGAGTCCACGGATGATTGCACCGTAGCTGGCTACCACATCCCCAAAGGAACCCTCTTTATAGCAAATCTATGGAAATTACATCGTGATCCTAATATTTGGTCGGATCCTTTAAAATTTCAGCCTGAGAGATTCTTGACAGGCCAAAAGGATATTGACCTCAAGGGACAACATTATGAACTGCTTCCGTTTAGCAGTGGTAGAAGAATGTGCCCTGGTGTTTCATTTGCCCTCCAATCTTTGTATTTAACATTAGCTAGTTTGATGCAAGGGTTTGAGATTGCAAAACCATCCAATGAGCCAATTGATACGAGTGAAATCTTTCGATTGACAAATAATAAAGCAGCCCCATTTGAAGTCATGTTCAGCCCTCGATTGTCTCCTTCTTTGTACCAAGTTTGATGCATGAAACATATTACTGTCGATCAAGGTACTCCGACCCACTCGTGTAGATGATATTATGTTGAAGATCTCAAGATCATACCATTGAAATGAATAAGTTCTATTTGGTGTCTAGTGAAATAAATTGGTAAGAAAAAAGTAATTTGGAGTTTAATTATTTCTATTTCAAGTATTTGTTATTATTCTATTTTTGGAATAACTTCTATGTCAAGATTACATTTGCCTTATTATTATGGTATATTAGCTTTAGGTACTTATATATTAAACTTTTCTCAGTCCATCATCTATGATCAAAAAAAAAAATTCATATATAAAAACATATTCGACTTAACTAGAAATCTATAGCATTTTGATTTTGACTCTAAATTATTGAAATATGTGGGTTCTAATTCATACTTTGAATGTGTTTTGTTCAGATCAATGCTTATTTTGTTGTTTTACTAGATTATTGTCCCGCGATAACGAGGATAAAGATAAAAGTTGAATCGTAAAATTTATTTTTATGTAGATATTAAGTTATTATGAGAACACAATTTTACACGTATAATAACATATATATTTTTACGTTTACACATGTTTATAGTTATAATAACATATACACCTTTACGTTTATACTTATATTTTGATACTTTGTATTAGAAGATTTAAGAATAACAATAAAGTAAATTATAATTCAAATTGAGCGATTTATAAGTAAATTAGAATTATGTTTTTTTTTTATTTAAATGTAGATGGAATGAAATTAAAAATGTAATTATGTATTGTCAGAGGGTGTAAAGTGATAATAATCTTTGATGACATCATCAATCTGATCTAACGGCTGAAATCAAAGAAGTTAATCCATTCAAAGGACCTTATTTCGTCATGTGACATTTAAGGCCTCTCTTTTAGTATATATTATAGTATGGCACCCGCGCGATGCAGCGGATGAAAAAAATCATATTCAACAACTTACAGTGGGGTAATGATTTATGGTAATTTATCATTTGTCTCGTTATATATATGTGGAGTGTAATAGTTTAAAGTTCTGCCTTTCGGACAATATAAAATAATGTTGTGGTAACAATCTATGGTTCGACCATTCAACGATAATAATTATTATATCATATGATCGATTTTCTCAATTCTTCTCCACCACCCTAAGGAATCTTAAATTTGTAAGTAAAATTTTTTAGATTCCAACGGATTTAAATTCAATCATAAACTTCAAACAAACATGTTATAGAAATGGAATTCAATTCAAATTCACTCAATTTTTCTAGATTTCGTGAAACAAACACCCTCGCAGAATTTGTTCCGTTCGGATCATTCAACTCATTTAGGTAATTCGACTCATTTGAAGATTGAGCTCATTTGTGAACATAACCAGCGAAAACCAATCATCAAACTCAGAAAGATAGGTAGATCGAGCGCGCTGAGGGAAATTCGAGAGGTCGAACCCGCCCAACCCAACTAAGAAGAACCGAACCTGACAAACACATCTTTTTCCTTTGGGGAGGGTACAAAAGTCTAATTTTCAGGTCATTTTGTTTTTATAATAGTGACGTCTAATAACGTTAGGTCAAAAAGAAAATTAAATATATTTTCTTAATAGTATTCCCGTATAAACCCATGTTTTCCATAAACAAAAACTAATATTTCTTCAACGATGCAACAACAAACTAAAAATTCATTCAGACACTACGCTTTCTAATTGTTTATCATTCTGTCTTTCAAGCTGAAAAAAATATTTTCATTCAAGATATTCAAATTCAGTATGTTTTCACGAATCCGTTAGGTAACACATACTTTCGAATGTTGTAATGAAGGATAATCAATATGGTAAGAAGCTTTATTAACCTTAAAAGTATCAAATATAATATTAATCAACTTATTGGTACTAAGACTTATCGGTGACTAATAGAAGAATATATAAACTTCTGATGATAAACATCTTCCTAGAATTATAGAGCAACACGAACCACAACACTGTCAACTAACTTTATAAAATTTAGATTATAAATCAAATATTTGAAAATTTACTCCATCAAATAACGTTTAAAGTTAAAAAATAACAGTTACATGCATATAAATTTTATATCAATTAATTTGAATTGCCTTTATTTTATATGGATATATATTTTTTATGAAATTAGTAATCGAATTAGTTAAAGGAAATTAAGATTAGTGTATATGTTATATTCATAAAGGGTTATATTACTAATTATACATTACTTAAAAATTTAAATTTTAATAAAAAGTGAAAAAATTTATATATTAATAAAGATAAAGATAAAAATAGTTATTATTATTTATTAGTTATTGTTGTAATTAAGGAAATGTCACTAATTATAAAGTGTTTTAAATGATAAATTTTGTGAAAGATATAAAAGGGGTAGATTAGTAATTTCAATTACTTAAATATTAAGAGTTTAAGAGTTTGAAGGAAATGTTTAAGAGCTTATATATGTCATGTAGGAATAGGATTAGTTGGATAGAATAAGCTGTTTCATTTCAAGTTGAGGAAATAAGCTGTTTGGGCTTGGATAAGCTAAATGGAGCTGGACTGGGCTTCTAGGCGAGGAGTTGGGCTTATGTGTAGCTGAAACTAGAGGGACTGGAACTTGGTGGAGGATCTTTTAATATAAGGTCATTTTTTTGGTCATTCAAAAAAGAAAGCTTTATGGCAAGTGATCGGATGGAGCATGATATTTATTATATGGAGCATTTGAAATGATGTCGTTTTGATAAGAAAAAAGATCGAAAGGATTTATTTGTGGAAGTTCAAATTTTGTTATTCTTCACGTCGATCGGCTAGCCATGGCGGTGGCGTCAAGGTGGGTATTCACACCTGTTTTTAAGGCCCGTTGGAGTAGTCTTGTAAGTTTGGAAAAAATGTAAAATGATGTAACAAACTTAATTTTTATAAAGAAAAGTTTAAATAGTCCATTTATAATTCAGTTCACTTTAATATAAGAAAGATTAGAAACAAAATTTGTTCAAACAACAAAAAATACATTAAATTTTGAGACTAGTGATGATCACCAAGTTCTGATGCACAAGTTTTCTCTTGACCTCTTAAATTCCCTTCCCTTCTCAACTTATCTTCCTTGGATTTTCTACAGAAAATCACCCAAGAATTAACTTCTAACGCGACACAAATTCCGGTTAATGTAGCTAAACACAAGCAATACACTAATTTAGCATATGAACCCTCTTCTCCCATCACTTCAAATCCTTGAAACACATTCACAACTCCTAAAATCACACACGCGTATCCAACAAAATGGTGGTATGATTTCCAATACTTCCTAAACTTATTGGTAGTTTTTGGCCTAAACAACAATGCTAGTGTTTGAAGGCTACCCAAGAAAAACGCTGCAAATCCTAGCTTGCGGTGAAGCCCATAGACTCGACCTGGTGACATTTGCCCTAGGTGGACCCCAATGGCAAAACCCGCTGTCCCTAGGAGAAATGCAGAGAGTTGAATTCCAGCATGTATGTAAAACCACATTGGCCCGAGTGATTGTATGTGTCGTAGGTAACGAGCAGTGACTGCACCAATTGGTAACAGAACTCCCCATGATATTGCATTTACGATTCCATGAACAAATTTTAAAGTTTTGATGTTGGTATTTGGTCCAGAGGCAGATATGCCTGATAAAACATCAATGGTGGTGACTGAGGAAAGGTCGTTGATTGTGGTTGAATGGATTGTAGGAGAGTAGCCTTGTACATATAACCCTCGATTCCACACATGATGAATCTTGGTCTTATTTGGTTTAAGTTTTATTGTCGCAAATATCTGAATAGTGGCACCGTTGTGGACAGTGGCCATTCGTCCGCCGTATAATGTAGCAGAAGAAGATAGGAGATGAATGTCAAGTGGCCGAGATAGCAATGGACTCTTTTGTAATTTCACCGTTGGATCTAATATGTAAGGTAGCAGGACCAACTGGCCCGAGTTTGGATCCGGGAATGTAATTAGTGCTCGTGTTCCACTCATTTCAGGAGAGTTTGGGTTTATACCCCATGCAACCCAGCCCGAAGGTGATATAAAAGTCCCAAAAAAAACCAACTCTAGAGTTGAATTATGCCTATGAAACGTCCATGCTATAGACGCTTCCTGGGAGGGTAACGGCATACATTTTTCAAAGGTTTTAGTGGTCGTGGTCGTCGTGCAATGGGCAGAGAAAGCTATATGATATTGAAGAAAGATGACAATGAAGAGAAAGAGAGAGTGAAACATGGTTTTGATACTAAGATACAATAAAAATTTGGGTACAAAAAACTAAAGTTATATTGGTGTGTTTTTGTATGGATATAAAAGGTTTATTAGAGTAGTAATGATCATAAAGGTGTGGTGGTTAGTATGTGTTTGATTGCTCTTTTTGTGCTGCTTAACTTTGAAGTAAGGCAATGGTAGAAAATAGTGGGGTTGGTGAGCAAGTTCTTGATCATTAGATACAAATAGGTGTGGTTTTGGTTATTGGTATTTTCTAGCTTATTGGTATTATCTTGTTGCTTTCGAATGGTATATGATTTATATAATTAGACTAGTAAGTCGTAACATTTCTTGATGCGTTAATATTAATGCTATATATGGTATTACTTTGAACATAACACATATATAAATCATGCTTAACCTATGAGCATAATCAACCTTAATAAATTAGTGATTAAGAAATGTAGCATAAGATGGAAGTTAAAAAGTTAAAAAAATTTATAACATGGTTTACCTTTCTATATTGGTTGTAAGACACAACGTATAATGGGATTGAGTTTGAGGACAAAATCCTTTCTATCTAATAAATGGGGGATTGAGATGATGTCATTTGACTGACATGTCCCATCCTTAGCCTATCCACATAGGATAATATCTTTGCTGGTGATGTCATATTCTTTTTGTGTTTTATTTAAAATAACTCTCTGATCCAGTTTTTATTTGAATTTAAAAAATAAACCCTAAAATTAGCTGGATAGTCTTGAGAAAAGAATACCGTGTATAGTGAACTGTGTTTTCTTGAAAACCTGAACTTTTCTTGATACGTTTCAAAAAATTTGAATTGAATCTGCTCCATCAAATCCTTCCGTTTCCGCTTCTTCAGTCACCACTTTCATCTTCATCAAACCCTAATTTTTTATATTCTAAATTTAGCTTCGTGATACTCAGAGGTATCGATTTCTTCTAATAATACATTCCATGATTTATATTTGCGTGTTGGTTTATATCGTTTCATCTTTGGTGGTGCTTATTAAAACTCCAAAATTTAGTTTCTTTTATCTTTGATTATTTTAATTAGGTTAATGTTGAGGTTGAAGAAGGAGATACCGCTCCTTTTCCAAACAAGGTATAAACCCTAATCCTAACTCTTTTCTATTTTTCTTAATAAAGTGTGTTGCTAAACACATATACTTAGTTTTAATTACTTGAAATGAATACCCGAACTAAGAACTCGCATATTTTATCGATAGAGATGAAACACAACCAATATCGACCCATTTATAAGTAACTCGGTCGAATACTTCTATCGCTTTTTTATGATCCACAATATCTATTTTTATAGACTTGCTTATTAATGCATTTAGATTTTGTCTGATATTAAATGAGAATTATAAATATATTGTATGATTATTAGTGATAAAGTATATGATTATTGCTTACTTGTCAATATCTTAATTTACTTGCAAATAAATGAAAGTGCATATTTATTTTTTTAAATCAAAATATTAATACACTATATGAAAAAAAATCTGGCAATTTTTTTTCTGAATTTATCCATTTATATGCTCCAGGTACCGGAAGATCTTTCAATATTTACTCCGGTTGAAACGAACACAAATAGAACTGGAAAAATCATGGGAATCTGTAATGAAAAATCATCTTACTGACCGTTTTATTGGCAAAAGTAAAACATCTCAACAGAACCAACAACACTTTAGACCAATGTGGCGAGTAAGAGAACATATGGTGTTCTTGATACGAAATCTTTAGTTTTATATACAAGTGGATGTGATAGAATCTCAGTGGAATATATTTCAAACTCATATAAAAGAATCACGAGATTTCACTGAATTGGTGGGATTCCATCAAGCGTAAGTAAAATAATAAGCTTTCCTGTTCTATTACTGTTATGAAATGCTAATATTTTCTGCATGTGATGCAGGTACTTGTCCGCTTTGATTTCGCAATCTTTCTTGGATATTAAGTCGGTTTCAAGAATATTGGATGGAATTATGAAGCTTTGCTTGCAGTTCTGTTGGAAGATAGAGAACCAAGAAGATGATCTAAACATTGAGGAACTCGAGCGTATAACTGAGGCAATTTTACAACTTTTCTGTTTTTTTTCGTTTTGATAATTTGAATAAGAATACCAACTAAGGCAGAATGGGTGGGTTGGGTAACGGGTCAAATATTATTAACAGTTTTTAGTATTAACAAACAGATGTTATTTTCTCCAGGAATATAACCAGAAATCAAATTCCTTATACACAATATTACGTAGCAGTAGACTCGCAGGTAGTCAACGTGCCCCATTTCTCAGGCGTTTTCTTTTACGTCTAAACTTTAATTCCTACTTCGAGGTAATAGTCGTATTGGGTGTTTTTTACTTCTTATTTTTTATTCGAGCAGCATTTTCAAATAATCATACTTATTTTTTTTTATCTTTCTGTTTGTTGTGAAGGCAACTGCGCACGGTGTCATGAATGTCATCAGGCCACAATCAACAATTCCAGCATTCCAACGTTTGCAGTTGTAAACCGTGCAACATTTCATCTCCTTAGACATCATTATGCTTAACTTTTTTGTTTTGGTAACAGTTTTGGCATGAGGTTGTTTTCGTTGTTGTAGACTTTTTTTCGTTAATAAAATTTTGTTTGATCGTTTTTCAACTATAGGGAGGTCGAATGGATTGAAACAAACGATCTAACACTACAAAGCAAAAACCGAACAAGTAAAGCACGCCTAACCCGACCAACTTGGTTTCAGTCAGAAAGTCATTTATATGGGGCTTGAAACTCAATTCAAGATCCAAGTTGGTAGAATCATAGTTGTGGTATGGGGACAAGTTCATGGTGAGACTATCTAGCCTAGGAAGGTGGTGGTGGTCCGTGTGAATTTCTTGGATGAGATCTTTGTCCAGGTTCAGGTTCAGGATGTTGCTTCAGATGTGGTGTTGATGGCCACTAGCTCGGGTTGCAAAGTCGGCTACCAAAAGAACTATGGTTATTGTAGTGGTGATCGTGGCATTGTATTAAGAATACACTTTAATTCATATCCATAGTTTGAGTTAGTCTACTTGGAGCGTTTTCTGTAATGTTCGTCGAAGAAGAGGTGTTTAAAATAATGTTTGTTGACGAATTATACACTTAATTCAACCTGTTTTCTACGTACTTATAGAAAAATCAATTAATTTTGTTTTTTACTACATCTACACATTACTATTTCTAAGATTTCTTCAAATTTTAACATAATTTTTTTATATAACCCCATGTATCACATGGGTGATAAGCTAGTATATATCTCTTCTTTCTAATCTAATAAAAGAGTCCAAGCTTAGTTAAATTTTTGACATTTGTTATATCTAACTAATTGACAAGTGTCATGATTACTAACATCTAAATAATTTTTTATAATTAATCATCGATTAATCAATTATATTTAAGTCAAATTAACATTTATTTCATTTTGTTTAATTATTTTTTTAAATTTCATATTTTTTAATTTTATTTCAATTTTCGTGGTTGTATTAGTTTCTATGTTTGCATTTCTTTTTGTTAGTACAAAAACAAGTGTAATCCTTTTTATCTAATAAATGGGAGATGAGCCTGATGTAATATGGCTGAGTTGGCACTTCATTAGACTATCCACATAGGACATGATGTAAAATGTGTTGGTATTTGAATAGTTTTAACAAATGTGTGTCCGTAAATGTGTGAGCCTACGGGAGCGCACACATCGACATTTAGACACGACTACAAGTTTAATTTATTTATTAAATATTACTTAATGGTTAAGTGTAAATATTTATTAAATAGAGGGTTTATTATGTAAATAAGGAGGTTTCCTTATTGTAATATAACTCAAACTCTTAGATTTGAAAACCTATAAATAGAAGATAAACCCTAAACCCTAATACATTACAACAATACAAATTGTCGACTAAGAAACCGGTTTTCTTTTAGCCGATTGTTTATTTTTAAAATAAAAGGGTTTTGTTTTTTATTTTGGTTTTTGTAATAAAGAGTTGCTGCCAAGACAATTGTTGTTTAAAAGCAATTAAACAAGTACTAGCATACTAGTCTGTCGCTAAAAGAAGGTGTCGCGTACGTAACCGTAGATTAGATCTTACACTTAGATCTACGACTTTCGCTTGCTTCTAATTCAAGGTAAATTCTTTATCCGATTTATTATTTACTATGTGATCCTAATTTCCGCTGCCATGTATTGTTTGACAATATGACTCTAGTTGTATACCTATAGTGGTATCAGCCAAAACATAGGTAAATATTATTTTGGATCTAAAACATCAAAATTGAAGGGGGATTAGGGTTGGTTTATTGTATGATTTTACAAAATTAAAAGTTAATTTGAAATCAATCTACTTTGCAATTTGATGTTTAATTACCTTATTTACTTTTATGCAAAATTATGTTTATAAAGTTACATGCATAACTTTGTAAGCATAATTAGATATATTGATATTGTTAAAAAGTAAATTGAATTAGTGACATATTATTAATTGTTAATTGAATATGTGCGACACAAAAGGATTTGTATGATAAAAAGTTATGTGTGGTTTATTTGATATACGAATTGTTTACATATTGATAGCTTACGCAATCCAAACTTGTTTATTTGGACGGATGTATGTGGTCCGTTTCCTTTGAAACGGGAGTGATTCAATATGTAAACAATGACCATAGAGACTTTTTAGGCATTACCCAATTAGTTGCGTAGAATAATTCTAAATTGTTTATTATAAATATTGTTTGTCAAATGTCTTTTTGAAAGAAACAAAATTTAATAATAAGACTAAAGAATTATTATGACGAGTTATTAATTTATTTTGGCACTTTTATACGTTCTATAACGCATTTGGTTGGGTTTATATACCGTAATTTGGTCCAACGACGGAACATATAAATTTACAAAATATCTTAAAAACCATCGATTTAATAAGCGTGTGATTGGTAATTTATAACTAGATTGTACATGCTCAGTGTATTATTACCCAACTAGGCTCACCTACAATAGGGGACGATGTCTAGGAAAGTTATGCGGAGTGGGGTACACTCCTAATGAGGCAATGCTATTAAGAAATGTTGAACCATTCGCTACACCTCACATACTTTCCTGGTCGTACCCTCGTAGAGCTACCGAAAGGGTTTTAATGATGACCATGTTACGATTAGTTGTATGAATTAGGTAATCATAGAAACACGTTTAATAACCAGTAAAATAAAAACATTTTGTTTTTAATTAAATTACGTTACGAAATTGTTGCATGGCAATTGCGTACGTAGATTTTTAACACCCATGGAATTTAAGTCAATTGCTATCCGTATTGCCTAGACAACTTGTACTTGCTCGTCACTCTACGTGAGACGTAGGTGAAGTGTATCCAAGGCGGATTACCACTCATAGTGAGACTGTGGTGGACTATCTGCAGTCTTCAGTCGGATGACTTAAATCGGGTTATGCAGTGAGACTGTAAACGCCGATAGCGATAAGATGCGACGAAACATGATTAATGTCACGATCACCATTTTGATGCTCGGATCGAATTATGACATTAAGTCCCATTTTCTAGGAGTTGCACCGGTAAATGCAATTACGGATCGTCACTTACCTTTTGAGTATTATTTAGTTCGTAGCAGATCAACTGATGGAACGGTAATATGTCAATTGGATCCTAGACTTAACTAAAAGTAAACCATGGGTTTTACGTTTTATGTTAAGAATTTTATGTCGAAAGTACTAATAAGAACTTTCACTCTGTTTTTGCAGAAATGGCACAAAACGCAACTGATGAGATTTTGAATGAAACCAAAATCGCGTTAAGGCGCAATCTTCTTACTGGGCCGAATTTCAATGATTGGCACCGATCACTGAGGATTGTCCTAAGAGTGATGGAGCGCGAACATATCCTTGAAACACCTTTGAGTGCTGAGCCAGCTGCTGAGGCTCCTCAAGAGGAACGTGACTTGTATAGGGCAACCTATAAAGCTCACGTAGAAGTGCAATGTCTTATGTTGAGTTGCATGTCCTCTGAGTTAGCAAAGCAGTTTGACATCAAGCAACCCAATGAGATCATATCTGAGCTACGTGCATCGTATGAGAAACAAGCCGGCCTTGAGCTAAATGACTTGATTCGAGAAGTACATGCATGTCATCATGTGTCAGGAACGACCGTTGGGACTCACGTTATGAACATGAAAAGCTTGTTTGATCGTTTGACTAGGATGAAGTTTGCATATCATAACCAAGTCGCTGTGAGCATTGTTCTCAACTCTCTCTCACCGGAATTTGAGGAGTTCACACGAGGTTATAATATGCAAAGTATGAACAAAAGCATCAACGAACTCCACGCTATGTTGGTGGAATTCGAAAAGTCAAAAATAACAAAAAGAAAGGCACTCAAGTCTTAATGATTGAGGGTAGCCAAGCTCATAAGAAGAAAAATCAACCGCTAAAGGCTAAGGGGAACTTTGCAAAGGGTGGTAAAAAATAAACAAGCTGTTGTTTATTCTTCCAAGCCTAAGCAAACTCCTCCAGCTAAGAAGGCAAAGGTCGCACAAGATGATACATGTCATTATTGTGGAGATAAGAGTCACTGGAAGAGGAACTGTCCTAAGTGGCTAGCCGAGGTGCAAAATAACAAAAAGAACGGCACGGCCGGTTCTTCAGGTATTTTCACCATTGAATTATATTCTTTCGCTAAATCAAATACTTGGGTCTATGACACTGGTTGTGGAGCTCATATTTGTAACTCCTTGCAGGGGTTTAGAGCGAAAGAGAAACTGAAGTATGGATCCTTGTACCTGTACGTCGGCAACGGCATACGAGCAGGAGTGGATGCCATTGGAAGTTATGACTTACGATTACCCTCGGGCATAATTCTTGTATTAGACAATTGTTATTATGCACCTTATATTGTTAGGGGAATTGTTTCAGTTTCGGTTTTGAAAGATAATGGTTTTTGTAATACATTTACCGATTATGGGATTTCTGTTTCTATGAATAATATTCATTATTTTAATGCTATTGCTATTAATGGAATATTTGAAATTGATTTGCATGATCGTCTTTCATTACCAAATAAAAATTCATTGTTTAATTTAAGCGCAAAACGATCTAAGTCTAACTTAGACTCATCCTTCCTATGGCATTGCCGTCTTGCACACATTGGCAAACACCGTATCGAAAGGCTTCAACGTGAAGGGCTTTTGAAATCAAGTGAGGATTGATTTGATAGGTGTGAGTCATGTGTATCGGGCAAAATGGCAAGGAAACCCTTCTCGCATGAGAATCAAAGGGGGACCGACTTACTAGGAATCATACATACTGATGTATGCGGTCCTTTTAAGCATATGTCTAGGAGAGGTGCTTACTACTACGTTACATTTACCGATGATTTCAGCCGTTATGGTTATGTTTACTTGCTTAAACATAAACATGAGGTGTTTGAAATCTTCAAGGTATTTCAAAACGAAGTAGAAAATCAACTCGACAAAACCATCAAGGTCCTCCGATCGGATCGTGGTGGTGAATATCTCAGTCAAGAGTTTAAGAATCATCTACAAGCTTGTGGAATTGTCCAGCAGCTTACTCCTCCCTATACGCCACAACACAATGGTGTATCGGAAAGGAGAAATCGAACATTATTGGATATGGTTCGATCGATGATGAATCTTACAACCTTGCCATTGTCTTTTTGGGATTATGCCTTAGAGTCTGCAGCACGCATTCTCAATATGGTTCCAACCAAGAAAGTTGATAAGACACCATATGAATTATGGTTTGGCAAAGCGCCAAATTTGTCTTACTTAAAGGTCTGGGGATGTGAGGCTTTCGTTAAGCGCGATTCGCCTGACAAACTCGAACAGAGATCTGTTAAGTGTATCTTTGTAGGATACCCAAAGGAAACGATGGGTTACTACTTCTATCATCCTTCAGAGAACACTGTGAAAGTGGCTCGATATGCTGAGTTTTTCGAAACAAAGCTTATTGGTCAAGGAAACAGTGGGAGGGTTATAGACCTTGACGAGGTTCAAGAGGAAGATACGTCACTTTCTACTAACACTGGTGATCAAAAATTCGGGGGGGATAGAGTTGAGCCTCAGGATATGCCTCATCTAGTCCGACTCAAGTTGAAATTGAGCCACAAGTTCAGTCTCAACAACAAATTGTTGATGCTCCAATTCGTAGGTCCGAAAGGACGATACGTGCACCTCCTAGGTTGAACTTAAACGTTAATCTAGAGGATGGTGACGTATCAGGGGATCTTAATGAACCTCGAAACTTGAAAGTTGCATTATCAGGTCCAGACGCTGAAAAATGGCTTCAAGCTGCGAATTTGGAGATCCAATCCATGTATGACAACGAAGTTTGGGATTTGGTAGATAAACCTCCAAATGCCAAGACTGTAGATTGTAAATGGATCTTTAAGATAAAGACTGACATGGATGGGAATATACACGTCTATAAAGCTCGTCTCGTGGCAAAAGGATTCACTCAAGTCTATGGTATAGATTATGATGAGACTTTTTCCCCAGTGGCAGACATAAGAGCTATTAGAATTCTCTTAGCCATAGCTGCATTCTATGACTACGAGATATGGCAAATGGATGTCAAGACAGCCTTCTTGAATGGTTATCTAGACGAAGAGGTCTATATGAACCAACCAGAAGGTTTTATTGATCCATTACATCCCAACAAAGTATGCAAGCTAAAGAAATCCATTTATGGACTTAAGCAAGCATCAAGGAGTTGGAATAAAAGATTCGATGAAGAAATCAAGAAATTTGGTTTCGTTCAGAATCTAGATGAGCCATGTGTATATCTAAAGACCAGTGGGAGTAATGTTGTATTCCTTGTCTTATATGTCGATGACATATTACTTATGGGAAACTACATTCCAATGCTTGAAGATGTAAAATCTTATCTTGGAAAGTGTTTCGCCATGAAAGACTTGGGTAATGCAGCATATATTCTAGGAATCAAGATCTCGAGAGATAGATCTAAGCGGATGATAGAGTTAAGTCAAAAGGCTTACATAGATAAAATACTAAAACGGTTTAGTATGGAAAACTCCAAGCGTGGATTTATCCCAATGCAAGATGGACTTAAACTCAGTATTCAGGATGGTGCATCTACACCTCAAGAGGTGGAACGTATGCAAAGGATTCCCTATGCTTCGGCAGTAGGATCCATTATGTATGCAACAAGATGTACAAGACCTGATATAGCTTTTGCGCATAATATCGTAAGTAGGTTTCAACAGAATCCAGGTGAAAAACACTGGATTGCTGTAAAGAACATTCTGAAATACCTACGGGCTACTAAAGATATGGTTCTGGTGTATGGTGGAAATCCCGAGGCAGAACTTAAAGTTACTGGTTACTGTGATGCCGGATTTCAGACAGACCATGATGACATCAAATCTCAAACAGGTTATGTTTTCATAATGAATGGAGGAGCTGTAGTCTGGAAAAGCAAAAAGCAGTCCACCATTGCAATGTCTGCAACAGAGTCTGAGTACATAGCGGCTGCTGAAGCTGCGATGGAAGCTGTTTGGATCCGGAAATTTATTTCTGGACTTGGTGTAGTTCCTACCGCCAAGTTACCCATGGATATGTATTGCGACAACACGGGTGCAATAATCATAGCTAATGAACCAGGTGTTCAAAAGGGAGCCAAACACTTTCAAAGGAAATTTCATTATATTCGTGAGCGCATAAATGATAATGAAATCAAGTTACTCAAAGTTCACACAGATAACAACTTGGCAGATCCTTTTACAAAGGCTTTGGCAAAGACGAAACAAACTCACTTGGCTGAGGGCATAGGACTTCGTTTGTCTAGTTGTTCCATGTAATCTGTGAATTTATTAAGTATTTGGATATATGGATGTATAAACAATTTTATTATGATTAAATAATATTGAGGATATGTGATTTTAATTCATATTTAATTGTTGTCCAATTTTGCATGTTTTAATCCTTGATTTATATTTATATTTATATTTAAATATTTTTCTAAATATCCGTTGTCGTTTGATTATGTGGGAGCATAATTGAATTAAGACAATATCTGAGTAGTCAGCTTGGCTCACTAACCCGGATGGTGTGCATGGAGATGAACACTGGATTATCCCACATGAATTAGTACTTATGGATCGTTGTCATTAAGTATAATTCATAAGGTTTAATGTCCTTTGACTTGAGATACAAGTTGGGAATCATGTACGTAGTGCATTATTTGATTCTAGTCAAACGCAATCCTGAATAAGGGTGTTATAAAGGCTATTTTTGGTAATGTTGCGAAATACGATGACTACCAATTGTAGTCGATATAGAATTTGTTCCTTCAGTGAAAACTGAAGCTAGATACTAACTGGGCCACTCATGAATACTTAAGATGTTTGTCTGGCCAGACCCAAATAAGTCCAGAACTGTCTCGACTGTATTAGGTAATCTTAAGTGATTCGCGAAATGAGAAACAGTAGTTAAAATGGAATGATTTTGATCCATCAAAAGATTTTAACTAAGTATCTGTAACAAAAGGATATGAACCGAATTTAGACTCACAAGTGAGTTTTGGAGAAACTTACTCGTACATTTATGGGAGCATTGATATGTTGCTAGACATTAATCAATGTTATCATGTTTGTTTGAAAATTATTCAAAAGTGGGAGCTGTTGGTATTTGAATAGTTTTAACAAATGTGTGTCCGTAAATGTGTGAGCCTACGGGAGCGCACACATCGACATTTAGACACGACTACAAGTTTAATTTATTTATTAAATATTACTTAATGGTTAAGTGTAAATATTTATTAAATAGAGGGTTTATTATGTAAATAAGGAGGTTTCCTTATTGTAATATAACTCAAACTCTTAGATTTGAAAACCTATAAATAGAAGATAAACCCTAAACCCTAATACATTACAACAATACAAATTGTCGACTAAGAAACCGGTTTTCTTTTAGCCGATTGTTTATTTTTAAAATAAAAGGGTTTTGTTTTTTTATTTTGGTTTTTGTAATAAAGAGTTGCTGCCAAGACAATTGTTGTTTAAAAGCAATTAAACAAGTACTAGCATACTAGTCTGTCGCTAAAAGAAGGTGTCGCGTACGTAACCGTAGATTAGATCTTACACTTAGATCTACGACTTTCGCTTGCTTCTAATTCAAGGTAAATTCTTTATCCGATTTATTATTTACTATGTGATCCTAATTTCCGCTGCCATGTATTGTTTGACAATATGACTGTAGTTGTATACCTATAAAATGATGATGTCATAATCTTATGTTTAATTTGATTAGGTTTTTAAAGTTTTTTTTAAATCCCACTTTTATGTGATAGAATAGAAAAAGCCAGGTCTTGGGCCTTGTGTTGTTTGTAATTGGCAAATTGACTACGTTGTTCTTGGAACAAATGAAGCGTACTGAATACACTTTATTTATTTTTTTGGAAATAAAAGAAAGCTGGTTTTGATATGTAGCGTGTCTTGAAAGGATAGCTGCTTATAATTTCATTGGTCAGATAACTGAAGAGACCCGCTCGGAAAAGGAAGCTTACGCCACCACCTATTTCCCAACCAATCGTGTTAAAGTTTTTTATGAATCCGCTCCATTTTCTCCTTTCCGTCTCTCTCTGAATTTCAAATTATATTCAAAGATTTTTAAATCTCAAGTATCTTCACCAAAGAAAGAAATTGAAGACGAGAGTGCTAATAAGGTATGAAACCTTATAGTTGGTTTTATTAAAAGTTCAGGGTCTGTTCTTCATTCGATTTTATGAAAAACTATTGATTTTGGCTTTTTGTATTTTTTTTAAGCCAAATTCCATACAACGAAAGAGAAATGAAGCAAGAGAAGAAGGAGACTCTGGGTTTAATAAATTGACTCAATAAGTCTTAAAGGTACAGACTTTTTCACATAATTTTTTTGGATTCAAGAAGTAGTGAACACCAACATATCAAAACTAGGAGTGGCAAGATGGACGGGTCGGGTCGGGTTGAATAATGGGTCAAAACGGGTTATGGTCAAAAAGGGTCATAATGTGAAAAGGGTCAAATGGGTCACGGGTCAAACGGGTCACGTAGGGTTGGGTCGGGTTGACCCTTTTTCTTTTTCTTTTTTTTGAAAATAAATGAAACTGTTTTTTCTTCCGTATTGTTGCATTCGTGTGAAACAACTTTTATTATATAACGAGTGTATCCTAACAACAAATCAGACACACCTTCGACTTTTTACATTAAACAACCACCAAACCATTAACATTAGTGAAATCCAAAAGTTAGTCGTACAAGTAGTTTTTAACCAAAGTTACGTATGTCGTTACAAAAATAGAATTAAACTATTTGAAAACCCGTCAAAACTCAAAATTATTAGCTAACCAAAACCATCACCTAGGAAGCACGGACACGGCTCGGTAGTCACCGTAGCAGTGTCGGACACACCTCGGACACGGACACGGCTCGGACACGCCTCGGACACGTGTCCGACACGCACGTGCCGTGTCCCACGTGACTTTTGATTTCGACACGGGCTCGGAAACGGATTGAAGGGCTCGGACACGCGATCGGACACGGCTGGAAGGGTTGGACACGCGATCAGACACCCCTCGATCGTTCAATCAGACAGCTTCCCAATCGATCATCATTCAATCATTCATCACTCGATCGCGAATCACATCGGTAATTAGATGTTCCGAATTGATGAACAATTAGTGAATCGAAAAAATCCTTCTAACTGTTTCTCGTTGATTGGAAAATGGAGGAATTAATTGATTGATTTGACCGACTTTAATTTTGGAATTTGATGGCTATTTATTTGATTGATTTGTTGAATTGAAAGCCTTCCAAAAATATTTTAATTGGGATATAAGACGGTTCCTTTGACCGGAGGTTTCTATTTTTATGCTAATATAGATAATATCTAATTTAATTATTTAATATGTATTTTGAGATTATTTTAAACTATCATATTAAACTTTATTTTATTAATTATAAATGTATATATTTATATTATATATATATATAATTTCCCGTGTCCACGCCGTGTCCGTGTCCTATAATTTTAGATTTTGCCGTGTCGCGGTGTCCGTGGCCGTGGCCGTGTCCGTGTCCGTGTCCGTGTCCGTGCAACCTAGACCATCACATTACTTTTTATTTTATATTTAATTATTTAATATTTTATTACTTTAATAACTTAAAATAAAACAAAGTTCTGTGTATTATCATGGTGTCATCCATTTTACTTTACATATATTAAAAAATAATAAAAATAAACCAAAAATAAAATTAAAAAAACATTTAAATTAAATAAAATCATTTTTGTAGAAGATAAAACAATGTACTGTTTTTTCTCTAAAACCAAAAAAAGTACATTCACTTTCCTCTTCTCTCTTTCCTCTTTCCTCTTTCTGTAACACTTTCTTTCTTCAAGAAAAAACACAACCACCATTAATACATTTTGAATAACTCATTATTCACCCGTTGTTGACCCGTTTGACCCGTCTTTGACATCAACAGTTTCTAATCGTGACCCGTCTGACCCTTTCTGGAATTTTTGGGTGTTCAGAATAACCCATTAATAAGAAAGAAATGACCCAAATCCACCCGTTTTTCATAACACGGGTTAGGATTACCAGGTCTAATCAAAACCATTCCAACTCTTTGATAAAATGCCAAAATAAAATACAAGTTAGAGATTTTATAAATTTTTCCTCTTGGTGTTTATAATATTCGTTTGGAGCTAAAGTTACGTTACATCTTAACTATTTGTGAAAATATAGAATTATAGAGTTAGGGTTCTACTCAGGGTTTTTTTATTTCTGTTATAATCATTTGAGTTTGATATTATATGTTCTTAGACAAATATTTTCTTTCTCTATTTATGTATAAGGTGATTACTGATTAGGGATAATATGTTGAAGAGTGTTAAGGAAGCCAGGAAAGCCTTTCGCCCGCCATTATTATTACCATTCTTGACCTAAATATTCAGGAGGTTCGATCCATGTGAGGACTTGATTGACTATGAAATACGGACTGCCATACAGAATTCGACCGACCCTAGATCTGCATTATTTGTTCCAGAAGTAGGTATTATTCTGAATTTATAGTTTTCTCTATATTCTGTCACTTCTATGATTGATATAGTATTTGGGTGGATAAAAGTTTATTGTTTAACATGCATTTGTAGGTTCCATTTGAAGTTCTTATTAGAAGACAGATTGCTCATTTACTTGATCCAAGTGTTCAGACCGCAAGATTTATTTATGATGGTCAGGGATCAATTAAAACCCATTCGTTTCATAATGACCATCTTAAAATACTGATTTAAATATTTGTTTTGTCTCATATGAGCCATCGTTGTATGGTTAATGAGCTTCAACAGTTTCCTGCTCTAAGAAAACAAATGGACGATGTTATAGGGGATTTCTTACGAGACGGTCTTCAACCTTCTGAGACTATGATTGGTTGCAATGTTGAAATGGAGGTATACATATTACTGTTGCTATTACCACCTATTTCTATGTCATGAAAAGGTATGGCTTTCATTTGTTTTTGCAGATGGATTATATAAACACTTCACACCCTAATTTTATTGGTGGGAGTAAGGCCGTAGAAATGGCAATCAAGCAAGTCAAGTCTTCTAAGGTTACAACAATGGTTCCAAAGCAGAAGATATAACCGTGAATAGCGTGATTTTAGTTTAATCAATTTTTACCAACTACTAAGTTTTGGCCAAGTTTTGTTGCCCAAATTTGTTTAAATAAGCTTAAAATAGAATGTGTAAATGATTGATTTGATAAACTTGTTTGTCGTGATCCATGTCATCGGAAGCTATCAGGTATTTATCTTGGTTAATCATTAAGTACACTTCTATTACATTGCTTTTCGTTACAAAAAAATTAATGAAAAATAACAAATTTACGTTTCAGGTCTACGCGATGCCTGTATTTGATATGCTACAATACTTTTTGGTGGTTAAGATGAAATTTAAACCGTCTAAATTCCTTCGATTCGTGGCACGGACTTCTTATGTTCGTAGGGATATTCGTCCTCAAATATTTTATCTAAGTCATATTGGTTTCGCGACTAATTACTTTTTTGTGTCTATGGATAATGCTCACAATGTTCCTGGCTATAACATTCCCCTTTTTCGGAGGGCTTTTGGGTTTCTTTGGAGGCTATTGCTCCAACTACATACTTTGTAAGTCAATTTATCATTATCTCAAAAATATCGTTATACGCCAAACTTACCAAAAGTTTTATAATATGACTCGAAATTGTTATTCTTTATTGGCAGCTTCCTTGTATCATGTGGCTAGCCATCAAAAAAGACTTGTAGTCAGTCTCTCATGATTTAAAGGATTAAGATCTTCAAGTTTTGTTCGAAAGGGTGTTAGTTGCTGTACTTTCAAGACATTAGATTGCTCTTTATTGGAAGTGTTGTTTTATTACTCTTGTGTGGTTTTTCTAATGTTATTCACTCATGATTAGTTACAAGAGTTGTGGGTCTGTTTCGAAAGGGAAAAATATTGTTTCAAATAGCCTAAAAGGATCTTGTTTACCTTTTTTAGAATTCTGGTGTTAATCATGTTATTTATGATTCATTATGA
This sequence comes from Senecio squalidus, assembly GCA_910822075.1. Lineage (NCBI taxonomy): Eukaryota > Viridiplantae > Streptophyta > Magnoliopsida > Asterales > Asteraceae > Senecio > Senecio squalidus. Next base: position 29,906,457 of record CAJVGC010000590.1, on the reverse strand, counting down.
GGGTGATTATGAAAAACCGAATTTTGGGAAGTGATCAAGATGCCTTGCACTGGACTTCATTATGGTTTGATGACGGTAGAGAAGCAAAATAATTTTACATTATATCGTATGTAGATTAACAATTTTTTATTAACCATTTTAACGTAATATATTTATTCAATCCCGTGTATTACACGGGTATTAAGCTAGTTGTTTATTAATATTTGGTATCAATTTTTTATAATTCATATAATTTTATAGTGTTAATACTATTATATTATCTGTCATAATATTGATGACCAATATATTTATTCATAAAATATAAGTTTAATAATAAAAATCAACAACTTTATAAAAAAAATAAAAAATACATACAATTACTAAATATACTACTACAATTAAAATTATATTGAAAAAATAAAAGCAAAAAATTAGCTTAATACATATTTTATTTATTAAATTATATTAATAGAGCACGTGCGATGCACGGGTTATTATCTAGTATATATATATATATATATATATATATATATATATATATAAAGAGAGAGAGAGAGAGAGAGAGAGAGAGAGAGAGAGAGAGAGAGAGAGAGAGAGAGAGAGAGAGAGAGAGAGAGAGAAAAGGGGAGAGAGAGAGAGTGTGTGTGTTTTATATAGAAACCACTTAAATATTTAGGAACCACTTTTTAACCAATCATTTAACAAAACTCACCTAATTTTAAAAATTAAATATATTTTAAATAAAATTTAACGAAATAAAAATAATACCGTTAGAACGAGTATTAATTCTCTTTTGGAAAAATATAAACTTTTTAAATTTTGACGACTTTTTTTTTCTTCTTATACACTAGTGTATATATACTACAAATTTGAAATTTTTAAAAACTATGTGTATACATTGATTAATATCACCGAATACACTTGTGTATTTAGCGGTGAATATATGGTTCGGATGTAGGTCACGAACTACTTCATACACCGGTGAATAGAAGTGCATTCACTTGTGTATAATATGTATTTATCTGTGAATATATGATTCAAATGTATTTTTGGCGAATTAGTATATACATTAGTGTATATACCAAAACTCACCAAGAAAAATAGAAAAAAAAAATCATCGTCAAAAGTATATCAAGTGGGTGCTCGTTGGAAAAAGAATTAAATGTTTGTCCTAATGGTGTAATTAGTTTTTCCTAAAACCTAGTTATACTCTACATAAGTTAATTTAAAGTTAATTGTTTATTTAAAGTGAATTTTAAATGATTGGTTAAAAAGTGGTTTTTATGATTTCTAATATTTAATGATTCCTCTTTGAACTCACCTATATATATATATATATATATATATATATATATATATATATATATATATATATATATATATATATATATATATATATATATATATATATATATATATCGATCATTTTTTAACGTTTTCTTTAAAGTGAACTCATTAGTCAAATTTTAAAATAAATATGTCAAAGCAACCGCTTAAAAAACATAAAACAAATTTTTGGGTTAATTGGGTTAGGCCGAATAAAATACGAATGAAAAACAGGTTTCAATAAAATACCGATTTGACCCGCTTCACGAGTATTTAATATACCACATAGGCCCACAAGAAACAATTAGCGGCCGATACGTGTCCCTTGTAACGACATGGTTTAAAAATCATCTTTTACAAGAACCTTTTATATTTTTTAAAAATATCGCAGTGGGGAGACGTAAGTAAAAAAGTGATTAGCGGTTCATAAAGTTAAACTTACACAAACCATACGTTATGTCAAGTTTACAATACGTTACAACATATATTATACAAGCTGGCGTAGTTCCCAAAAGATAAGGGGATAACACTCCAACCCAAAGCGTCCCTTCTCACCATGCAGACTAAGCGACCTACAAGCAAAAAGACCAATTTGTGAAAAGAATATCAACATAAAGTTGGTGAGACAATAACAAATTCGAAAAGACTATAAAATCATTTTATAAAAGTATATTTCGTCTTTACTAACCAAAACCATATCTGCAACCTCATAAGCAGGTAATCATAATCAGATTTCGTAATATTAAACGAATACATAAGAAATTAATTATCACCGTATAACTAATTCCAAAATAACATAAGTATCTTTAACATTTAACTAGGGTCCAATGTAAGCCCTAAATACTTATAACAATAGGCAATATCGTATGCCTTAATTATTCATAACATTAGGCACCATCGTATGCCTTGAGTAATTAAAGCAATAGACACCATCGTATGCTTTCAATGCTCATCTTAGTTGGATATAACAATGACCCAAATAATCTTAACAGTAGGATCCATCTTATGGCCTAGGGTTACTACCTCGTCGCTACTCGCACATTTCACATATTATTATAAACATTGGGGCGCGACACCCAAACTCTATAATAACCCGAAATGTACGCTTTCACTACTCCGACGTTGCAATCTAATGCGTTGTCGTTATAGGATGGATCTATATGTGACATCGTACACACTTCTCCACTCCCACTTGATGTTTTTGGATGACCCATCATAGTCAAACATCACTCCAATATGAGTCTACAGTTCATACCACGTGTTGCAAATGAGGTCTAGAATTCCTCGCAACTAATTTGACCCATCGTAGTCAAATATCACTTGGCCCATCATAGTCAAGTATCTCATATGGGCTAGGACTTTTCACCTAGTTGGTCACACTAGGTCTTACTGTCATTCTACGAGCATCTACACTACCCGTAATCACACTAGATTTTTGTTGAGCTAAATGCGACGCATTCGATACCTAGACCAGTTTTTGGTGAATTTTAAGGTAGTTTAAGTATGGGGATGATAACCTAACCTATTATTATGATAGAGAAGAATAGAGAAGACATTTATATGTCGATAAGAAATAGAATCGACTTTCATTAGTCGGGAAAGAGTAGAGTTAACTATGTATATATACCGCGAGGGTATGTAATTGACTTTTAATAGTCGGAGATAAGTAAGAATCAACTATATATAGTTGGAAAAAGAGAATGATAAGACTTTAAATAGTCTTGGAAATGTATTAATATGTGACTAAGTATATTCACTAGCTTAACGCTAATGTATTTCATTGATTGTTGTGTTTGTAGGTAAAAAGGATCTCTAGAATGCAAGGCAAGCATGTAAAGAACGGATGGGGACCTTAATATGACTTTAAACCTTTTTTAATGAGCTTCCGCTCAAAATGTTAAGAAATAGTATTTTAGTTGAAGTAAAACAATAACTTTTATTTTTTTTAAGTTATGTAATGGATGTAGTAAACTGTTAACATTGTATAAGTTATAAAAAAAAAATTGTGTGTTTTAAATCCTAGTGTTACAAGTTGGTATCAGAGCCTGGCTTGTGTGAGTCGAGTATCTTGGTTGATACTTGAACCCAAGCTGAGGCTTTGTAAGGGGAAGAAGCTTGCCTTGCGGAAGAGATAAGAGTAAGAAAGATTTATTGTTAAGATAGAATAGAATGCCTTAGTCTGAAATATACAATGATAATATTGGGTGTACAAGAGTTAATATGTTTAAAATTAACGTCTGTCCAACGCTAATTTTGGACATGTTAGGTATATCCAATATGATTGAAGTATATTAAGGACAAGGGACAAAGAAAGTTAGAAAGTATGTATATGACATATAAACTATAATTGTGCATAGATTATAGTTTTATATGTTATTATTAACTGAATTTAATTTCAGTTGGTAGAAATGGAAGAAGGAGGTAGTCATCATGATGACGGTCAGAAGGAAGTAGATATGCAGACAATAGTGGCTAAGGAGATTAGCCAAGCCTTAGAGAAAGCAATACCGATTATTATTAAACGGGTTAGAGATGATGTTGTGGAGATTATCGATGAAAAGATAGACCGCGTGTTTGTGGAAAAAGAACTGAAACAAAAAGAGAAGGAAGATTCAGAAAGTGAAGATGGTCATTCTGATCATCAAGAAGAATCAACGGAAAGTTATAAGAAAGGGTGTACGTATAAGGATTTTGCAAGCTGTAATCCGCCGATGTTTCTTGGAGAGATTGACCCTATTGTTAGCATGCGATGGGTTATGGAGGTAGAAGGTGCGTTTTTAACTTGCAAGTGTGCGGATAGAGATAAAGTCATTTATGCATCAAACTTACTCCGCAATCAAGCTAAAAGTTGGTGGGAGTCTATAGTGAGATTGTTCCCGGCTTATGGGATCGTGAAGATGACATGGGAAGATTTTAAGAAAAGATTCATGGAGTACTTTTGTCCACCTTCGGCAGTGAACAAAATTACACGAGAGTTTTTGGCGTTACAACAAGGAGGCAAGACTGTGAATGAGATAACTACTGAATTTCTAGATAAAGCGGGGTTTTGTCCGGAATATGTGGTAAGTGAACGGATGAAAATGGATAGTTATATGTGTCGTTTGAATCCCAATATTAGAGAGCACGTTTCCACTTATAATCCTCGGACTTTTGAGGATATGGTTGAGGCGGCAAGAAGAAGAGAGTTAGAAATATCAAACAGAACTGAAGAAGAAAAGAAGAAACGTAAAGTGTAATATGCGCAAGAACCGTTCACGAAGCAAAGATTCGAACAGAAAGGCAGGAGTTTGGGAAAAAGATTTGAAAGAAAAGAGTCGTCGAGGAAAGAAAATGGTTGTAGAAAATGTGGTAAGAACCATTTTGGAGAATGCAAATTTGGTCAGATGGTTTGTTATACATGTGGAAGGCCGGGTCACATTAGTAGTGAATGTCCTAATCCAATAAGGGTTTGCTACTATTGTAAAGACCCGGGACATCTTAAAAATGAGTGCCCAAAGTTGCCGCAAAATCAAAAGCTGTTGGTGGGACCGAAAGCTCCTTTATTACTTGAAGGAGGAAGTAGTGGAAAGAAAGCTGAAGAAACTAAAGGCCGAAGTCGTTCCTTTCAAATCACAACCGTAGAAGCAAAAGAATCGACTGATGTCGTTTCAGGTATTTTTATTGTAAACTCTCAACCTGCCTATGTGTTGTTTGATTCGGGAGAAAATAGATCTTTTGTATCAAGTAAGTTTTGTAAGAAGTTTTCTAAGCCCCTTAGTAAGCTAGAATATCCTTTAGAAGTAGAAGTGGCGGATAATAGAATTGTTCTTGTGTCAGATGTTTATCATGATAATCAATTAGAGATAGAATCAACAAAATTTACGATAGACTTGATTCCAATGGTGATGGGAGAGTTTGATGTTATAATCGGTATGGATTGGTTAGAGAAGAATAATGCTATCATCTTATGTAAGATCAAAATTATTAAAGTCACTGATTTAGAAGGAAAAGAAGTTATCATTTATGGGGAGAAAAAGAGTGGCGAAATTTCAGTTTGTTCCTAATGAAAGCGAGAAGGTATATGTCCCGAGTTTTTCAAGCATACCTTGCATATGTGATAGATAAAAAGAGGGATAAGAAAGATTTAAAAGAAGTAGATGTAGTGAACGAATATGTAGATGTATTTCCTGAAGATCTTCCGGGTTTACAGCCGGAAAGAGAAGTAGAGTTTAGAATAGAATTGATTCCCGATGCTGCACCTGTAGCAAAGGCTCCATATAGGTTAGCTCCAGCCGAAATGAAGGAATTAATGAGTCAGTTACAGGAATTGTTAGATAAGGGTTTTATTCGTCCTAGTTCTTCTCCTTGGGGTGCACCGATTTATTTGTAAAAAAGAAAGATGGTAGTATGCGCATGTGTATAGATTATCGAGAACTTAACAAGATGACAGTCAAGAATAGATACCCGTTACCAAGAATAGATGATTTATTCGATCAGTTGCAAGGGGCGAAGTTCTTTTCAAAGATAGATTTAAGGTCGGGTTACCATCAGTTGAAGGTAAAGGAGGAAGATGTACCGAAAACATCTTTTCGCACGAGGTATGGCCATTATGAATTTTTGGTTATGCCTTTTGGTTTAACAAATGCTCTCGCAGCTTTTATGGATTTAATGAATAGAGTTTGTAGGCCAATGTTAGATAAATATGTTATAGTATTTATTGATGATATTCTAATATATTCAAAGAGTAAAGAAGAACATGCGGATCATTTGCGACAGTTGTTGGAGATTCTTAGACAAGAGAAATTATATGCAAAATTTTCTAAATGCGAGTTTTGGTTAGAAGAAGTTCAATTTATGGGTCATGTAGTAAATGCAGAAGGTATAAAAGTAGATCCGGCTAAAATTGAGGCAATTGTCAATTGGAATTCTCCGAAAAATGTGAAAGAAATCCGTAGTTTTCTTGGTCTTGCGGGGTATTATCGAAGATTTATTCAAGATTTTTCTAGAATAGCTTCAAGTTTAACCGAATTGACTAGAAAGAATAAGAAGTTTGAATGGAAAGAAAAACAAGAAGAAGCCTTCCAGATTTTGAAGAAGAAACTAAGTGAAGCACCGGTATTAGTTTTGCCCGAGGGAACGAAAGATTTGGTTGTTTATAGTGATGCCTCTTATACTGGTCTGGGATGTGTTTTAATGCAACATGGAAGGGTTATTACTTATGCTTTGAGACAGTTGAAAGAAAATGAAAAGAAATATCCGGTGCGAGATTTGGAGATAGCGGCGGTTGTGTTTGCTTTAAAGATATGGAGGCATTATCTCTATAATGAAAGATGTACGATTTATACGGATCACATAAGTTTGCAATATTTCTTTACTCAAAATGATCTTAGTATGAGACAACGTAGATGGTTAGATTTGGTGAAGGATTATGATTGTGATATTCGATACCACCCCGGAAAAGCAAATGTCGTTGCGGATGCGTTAAGTAGAAAGAGTTCACAACCGGAAATGAAACTTCATTCTTTAGCTTTAATTATTAATGCAAATTTCTTTGATTCGGTTAAAATGGCTCAGTCGGAAGCAATTATAGAGGAAAATTGGAAGAGAGAAAGAATTGTGGGTCAAGTGCAAAATTTGACGGAAGATAGCCGAGGTTTAAAGACTAGATTTGGAAGAATTTGGATTCCTAATACGTCGGACTGTAAGAAGATTTTATTAGACGGAGCTCATAAGTCAAAATATTCTATTCATCCCGGTAGTACGAAAATGTATAGAGATCTTAAGGAAGACTATTGGTGGTCGGGTATGAAGAGAGATATAGTGAAATATGTAGAAAAATGTTTAACATGTTTACAAGTTAAAGCGGAGCACCAAAAGCCTTATGGAAAAATGCAACCATTTGAAATACCGGTTTGGAAATGGGAGAATATTACTATGGATTTAGTAACGAAATTACCAAAGTCTAGAAGAAAGAATGATGCCATTTGGGTGATTGTAGATAGATTGACTAAGAGTGCTCATTTCTTACCAATCAAGGAAGCTATTTCTTCGGATTAAATGGCGGAAATGTTTTTGAAAGAAATTGTAGTAAGGCATGGAGTTCCGATTTCGATAGTGTCGGATAGGGATACACGTTTTACTTCTCACTTTTGGAGAGGTTTTCAAGAAGAATTAGGGGTGAAACTTAATATTAGCACGACTTATCACCCTCAAACCGACGGGCAAAGCGAAAGAACTATTCAAACATTGGTTGATTTACTTCGTGCGTGTGTAATAGACTTTGGGGGTAATTGGGATGATCATTTACCATTAGTAGAATTTTCTTACAACAATAGTTATCAAGCGAGTATAGATTGTGCACCTTACACTATGTTGTATGGAAGAAAGTGTAGAATGCCAATATGTTGGGGCGAAATTGGGCAACGAGAATTGGGAGAGAAAGAAATTGTACAAATTACAACAGAAAAGATAGATCAAATTAGGGAAAGACTTAAGATGGCTCACGATCGACAAAAGAGTTATGCCGATAAAAGACGGAGACCAATAGAATTTGGAGTTGGTGATTTTGTAATGTTAAAAGTTTCCCCATGGAAAGGAGTAATTCGATTTAGAAAGAGAGGAAAATTAAGCCCAAGGTTTATTGGACCATTTAAGATTTTGGAAAGAATCTGGAAAGTTGCTTACCGGTTAGAATTGCCCGAAATTTTAAGTAAGATTTATCCTACATTCCATGTATCCAACCTAAGAAAGTGTCTTGCGGATGAAACATCATTTGTTCCGTTAGATGATATAGAAATCGATGAAAAATTGAACTATATTGAAGAACCGGTAGCTATTCTCGATCGGAAAGTAAAACAACTTAGGAATAAGCAAATCAACGTGGTTAAAGTTCAATGGAAGCATAGAAAAGGATCGGATTTCACTTGGGAGCCGGAAAATGAAATGAAGAAATTTTATCCTAAATTGTTTGAAGAATAGATTTCGGGGACGAAATCTTTAGAAGGAGGGAAGATTTGTAACATCCCGGTTCTCGGATTTTATATTATTTCGTAAGTATTTATTTATTTATGATAAATATGTTTTATGTATATGTTTATTTAGAAGTTTTAAATATAAAGGACTAGAATGGTAAGAAAAATAGCTAATGTTGGTTAGAAAGGACTTAAATAGTTAACAATGTTAGTAATTTTGTAAATTTAGCAAAACTTGGAAAGTTGAGGGGCTAAAGAGTAAATTCGACATTTGTGTATGACTAGGATCATTAGGTGTCAAATGCAGGATTTTTTGTATGTGTTTGTGTGTGTTCTTGAGAGTAAGCAAGGAGAAATTGTAAATTTCTTAAATTGGTGTTAATTGGTAAAGATTCTAAAGAGCCAAGGGTAGGAGATAAGGAAATTTAGCTTGATTGGTATTTGAAGAGGAGAAGGTAAATTTATACAATTGATATTATTTGATGAATTTGAGTTTGTAATATGTGATATAGTCCTAATTAGATGCTTAATTGAAAGTAGAAACGCTTAATTGATAAAATTAGGTTTTTAATAATTTGGGGATAATCATGAGAATTGTTAATTTGAGCTTTTGTATACGTTAAATTTAATGTTAGAATTATATGTGTTAGTTTTATGAATGAAGTAGAATATGATGTTGAGATTTCTCCACTTGGGTTGCCAAATGGGTCAAAGACCCAAAAAGTGGCAAATGGGTAGAAATTGGTTAAGAAGAAGAAATGACCATTCTATGCAATGTGTTTATTATGAGTATAATGGAGATGATGATTTGAAAATGCTTCTATGTATATTAAAAAGCTTAACGGGTCAAAGACCCCAAAAGGTGGCAAGATGGGTAAAAATAGCCAAACAAATTGATATTAAGATTTTAGAAAAGATGTGTAATGAAGTTGTTAGTTATGTTTTTATTATGAGTTATTGAAAGCTATAGTTGTTTTGGTCTTATAAACTCAGATTTGAAAGACAAAGGAAAAGGGAAAGAGACGAGAGGGTAGTAAACATACTTCGACATCAAGGTGAGTATACGAAGCTCATTTTCATATTGTTATATGTTTAAAATTGTGTATTAACACTTTTGAGGTTCACAAGTATGTATTTTTATAATATCCTTAAGTTGTTAGCGGAAATAGGAATTACAAATATCATAAACTAACGTATAAGTGCAGGAAATACTCGGAAACGAAAATCAGCCAGGCTAAGGCCCAGAATGCGCCGCATCTGAGCCAGAATGCGCAGCATTCTGAGCTCAGTAGCCTCGATTGATTTTTGTTGAGCTAAATGCGCCGCATTCGAACCTTAATGCGCCGCATTCGATACCTAGACCAGTTTTTAGTGAATTTTAAGGTAGTTTATGTGACAACCGCAAATTTCGAGGTACTAATTCCGAGTTTAACTTTCTTTAATTATCGTTATTTCATTTTGACCCAAGTTATTATTTCGATATTTCGATTTATTACATTTGCGTTTGTGTCGGATCGCGTATAATAACCTTTGTTTTATGTCCTTTGTGACTAAAACGTATATTTAACTAAGTGCCTAGAAATATTAAGTATTCTCGTAGGTTAATATTGGTATTTTTAAGCCTTCGTCTTTTCGAGAAAAATTAATGTTTAAAATATTTCAAAATTTACCCTCTAAACAAAAATCTATTACAAAGTTAGTCCTTTAACGGAATCTGACGAAAACCATTACAATTTCAGTTCTTTTCTAACGGACCAACTAACTGGGCAGGAGAAGTGGCCAGGACGGCGCACATGAAGGGTGTGCTGGGTCCTGAAGCCTGCAGACTCCACAAAATTCCAAACTCGTTTTTGTTGCTTTTCTTGAGATTCCAAACCACATGCTAGCATGTGAAACCTGCCCAAATCTTTCCCCAAATGATATAGGATGAGTGAAATGTGGATCCTTGACCATATTTCACCATCTCTCATTCCAAAACTAAACCTTAAACAACTTTCTATCACATACTTCACTTTTTGTATCTTTCTTCACACACAATTCTCTCTAGTTTCTTATCATTTCCAGAAACTTTGAGAGACCAAAACCCCATTCAAAGGTGGTAAATGTGTTAGGAAAGATCATTGGAGGACATCTAAGTGATCATACAACTTTCGGTAAGCTTTTCCTTCGAAAATTTCATCTTTTCTTCCATTAACTTTCTTTCCATGACTCTAAGAGTTCACTAACCAAACTCTTGTATGTTTGCAAGGAGTTTATTCATCAAGGCTTCATCTTCAATCCATCTTGGAGTTGGAAGACTTCTAAGCCTTTGAAAATTGGTAAGAAAGAGTTATAACAAACTTTTTCCTTTCATTACTTTCTTCTCAATAATCCATTCTAATACTTAGTTTCTTTTCTTATTTGGAGCTCCCTTCCTCCATATAGCTCTTTGGAAACTTCCGGCTCACTTTGGAGTTTGTAGAGTTTCCCAAACTTGAGAAAACGGTAAGAAAATCTCCGTAGACGTTTTCTTCTACTTTCACCTTTTAAAGCTCATAATCTAACCTATTTTTCCTTTTGTTTGGAGATTTCACCCTCCATACCACTCTTGGAAGATTTCCGGCGAAAAGTCTCTAGTTTCTTACTTCCATTTCAAGACTTTTCCGGTAAACTTTCATATTCTCCATCTTTGTGTTTTCCCTTAATTCTTCATTTTATCACTTAAAGATTATATCTAAAACTTGATAATATGACTAAAATGGTTAAAATAACTAAATATCTAAAGAAGTCACTCTAAAACTTAATACTTGTCATGCTAATAAGTTATTAGGACATTTTAACCGAAAATGGTATATAAACGTTAAAACCGGATAATCACATATAGGTTATTAGTAAATTCTTTCGAAAATGTTTCCAACACCTTATTACATTTAGTGGACTTAAATCTAAGTATCTTTATACATAATATGTATTATATATAAACTTAACAAAATATAACTAAAACTTGTAAAATCATGAAAATAAGTAAATATAAGATTATGTATATAATATATAAGTTTAGATATGAGTTATTTGACTAAATAACTTCACTTAACAATCTGTAAATAATCACTTAAGACTTAAACTAATCTACCGTAACTTAAACGAGTAAAACGAACAAGCTGTTTTTGGGAGAATCAGATGTGTGCGCCGTTCCTACCCATAGGACGACGCAGTGAATTTTATTCCCAAAACAGGACGACGCACATGCAGTCTGTGCGCAGTCCTGGCCTCTGTTTCGCCGTTTTCGCGTATTTTTGACGTTTTTAAGCATACGTAACCCTATTTTAGTATACGTAAAGTATTATAAACTGTTAAATATGTGTTTTGGACTCAAAACATAAAACGCAATCTTAAACGATATATTATTTACCGTTATCAACATTAAAACGTCTTTTTATCGTCTAAACGTTTATCTCTCCGAAAATGATTAAATCTTCGATTTTTAAACTTAAACTTTTATAAACTGATTTTTATAATATTTTACTCAAATATTCAAACTTACATCTTTGAAATATTCAAATTGGTCAAAGGTTGACTTTCGTTGACTTTGACTTCTCTTTAAAATGGCTGACTTTCGTTGACTTTGATCGAGTCAACTATCCTTGATATTGACTCTGGTTGACGTTGACTTAGGTTGACTTTGACTTAGTTGACTTTGACCATGGTTGACTTTGACTTCGGTTGACTTTGACTTTGGTTGACTTTGACTAAATCTAATACTCCTTTCAACGATATTCCTGGTAGTCACCTTGGGCTCGGATATCATTCCTATCTAATCATATTTATAAACTTAAATCATCGATGTCATTATCGACTCGAAATATCAAATACCTTTTTATTCGTCACCTCACTACGACTTAACGCCGGTGGATTCGACGACTTTGATTCTAAATATTATTATTCGTCTAAACTCGACTAAACTCTAATATTTAATACAACGTTAATTATATACGAGGCTAAACCTATTACATTAGAGATACTTAGACCTTTTATGTCTTATGCTAGGGCACGTAGGCGGTGGTTCTGATACTGCGTATCTTTGAGTTCCGACACTCTTACGCTTTATTTTACCCTTTACGCTACCTGTGAGTTATTCGATGCCCTTTTACCGCTTTTATAAATTTTACTTCGGGCATGATTAGCGTAACTCAATTTTGTATATCTTGTTTATGCAAATTAGATTATGATGCCTTAGTATTATCGTGTTGCCTTACTTACTAATATGGCCTTGGTGGTAGTATAAGGCCCCGTATACACATTTGTCAACTCTTATTGAGCCTACGGATATATATATATAGATCTATTTGGGTCTAACAAACCCTCATCGCCGTATTGGGATGACTTGCCGGTGTGCGGTCCTTGCGGACTGATGTTATTACCGTATTATTTCATTGACTAAACTTAGCTTAACACACTAAGGGGGTTGTTGTCTTTTATGTTTAGGTTCAAGTGTATTATTCTAGGCTAAGGAATGTTCATATTGCTATTTGCTATTTTAAATCAAGATATATGTTTATTACTAATGATTTTACTAAACCTTTCTAAATATTCGGGTCAAAAGCTTTATTACTTATGTTTTATTAACTTTACGAATAACCCACCAACATTGTGTTGACGTCGTTTTTAACGCTATTTCAGGGATTTGAGGTTACTTCTTGATGACTATTATATGACTATGTGGATCTTGCTTGGGAACTTGTTTTGCTATGATTAGTTCTATTAGGATCCGTATGTCGATTATGTATTGTTTTATTTCCCGAACTTATGTACTTTGTAACATTTGTAACTCGATAACTTATATTTAAATTCAATGTTACCCTTTTGTTATTTAATTTGTTGTAACCTTATGACTCTGAATATACTAATACTGTACATCTCCGGCTTCCGCCTGAGCGGGGTGTTACAGAAATTGGTATCAGAGCCACTTGTTATAGCGAACTAAGTGGCTTATACGTGAATCACTTAGACTATAACCTAAGGCTTAAAATGAATTCTCTGATTACCAAGTACGTGGACGGATTGCCCCTGTCTATGAGGGACAATATCATTCCTACCCGTCCAGGTACCTTGAGGAGCGCGGTGGAGATCGCCTACACCCTCACTGAGAGTATGATTAGAGGAGGAGCTTTGCAACGGAAAGTGGTCCGTAAGGATGTTAGTGGTAGACACGGCAGGAGATCTAGGCCAGATTCTAGGAAGAGATCTCGGGGACAGGATCAGAGTCCCCAGCCGATTCAGTCTTATGCTGCGGTTGGCAGTAGTCAGGGCAAGCGCCCTAAGTGTGGTAAGTGTAATGGTGCTCATGCACCGGAGGTTGCTTGCTGGGTCTGTGAGAGATGCAAGAAGCTTGGACATACCGAGCGTTTTTGCAAGTGTGTGCCAGGGTCATGTTATGAGTGTGGTGAGAAGGGACACTTCCGTAATAAGTGCCCCAAGTTTGCTACTTCTACTCCCCTTCTTACTGCTGGATCTACTGGTGGCGGTGATACCGCCAAGGGCAGAGTGTTTGCTTTGGGCTCTGCAGAGGCACGCCAGGACCCTACTGTTGTTACTGGTACGTTTTTTCTTAATGATCATCCTGCATATGTTTTATTTGATTCTGGTGCGGATAGGAGTTTTATTTCTAGTGACTTTAGGCAGTTAGTAGCTAGCCCTTCTAGTCCTTTAGTGCCTGCTTATGAGGTAGAGTTAGCGGATGGTAGTTGCCTTTGTGCTAGGGAGATACTATTTGATTGTTCCCTTACCTTATCCGACACTCCTTTTTCGATCGACTTGATTCCGATGAGACTTGGTAGTTTCGATATCGTCGTGGGTATGGATTGGCTAGCTACGCATCGTGCCGAGATTGTTTGCTATGAGAGACTCATCCGTATTCCGAGACCAGATGGTGTACCGTTACTGATTCATGGGGACGAGACCGGGAAACGCCTCAAGGTCATTTCTAGCTTGAAGGTGCGAGAGTATATTCGTCGTGGATGTTCCTTGTACCTAGCTCATTTGGTGAAGAAGGATTCTGCGACGAAGATTGAGGACATACCTATTGTTCGTGATTTTCCCGACGTCTTTCCCGACGATTTGCCTGGACTTCCTCCCCAGAGACAGATAGAGTTCCGTATTGATCTTGTTCCAGGAGCAGCGCCGGTGGCGAAAGCTCCATATCGTTTAGCACCTTCAGAGATGGTTGAATTATCTAAGCACATTCAGGAGTTAGTTGACAAGGGTTTTGTTCGCCCTAGTTTCTCTCCATGGGGTGCTCCAGTTCTCTTCGTGAAGAAGAAGGATGGCTCCATGCGATTGTGCATTGATTATAGGGAGCTGAACAAGTTGACGGTGAAGAACCGTTATCCCCTTCCTCGCATTGACGATTTGTTTGATCAACTTCAGGGTTCATGTTACTTCTCGAAGATAGATCTTCGTTCTGGTTACCATCAGTTGAGCATTCAGGAGGATGACATAACGAAGACTGCCTTTCGTACTAGGTATGGTCATTACGAGTTTTTAGTTATGCCGTTTGGATTGACGAACGCGCCTGCAGCTTTTATGGACTTGATGAATCGAATTTGTCGCCCCTACTTGGAAAAATGCGTGATTGTGTTTATTGACGATATCCTCATCTACTCCCGTAGCCGTGAGGAACACGAGGAACACATACGTCTAGTCTTGGAGATGTTACGAAAGGAGAAATTATACGCGAAGTTTTCCAAGTGTGAGTTTTGGTTACCCGCGGTTCAGTTTCTTGGCCACGTGGTCAGCGCGAAGGGTATTCACGTTGATCCTGCCAAGATTGAAGCCGTAAAGAGTTGGGTTGCACCAAAATCCGCTACCGAGATTCGTTCCTTTTTGGGTCTCGCGGGTTATTATCGGCGCTTCATTGAGGACTTCTCTAGGATTGCTTCTCCTATGACGAAGTTGACTCAGAAGAGCGAGCCGTTTGTTTGGGGTTCGGATCAGGAGAGTGCTTTCCAGTTGCTGAAGGAGCGGTTATGTGATGCTCCTACTCTTAGTTTGCCGATTGGGACTGAGAATTTCGTTGTTTATTGTGACGCCTCGATTAAAGGCATGGGTTGTGTGTTGATGCAGAATGGTAAGGTGATAGCGTACGCTTCTCGACAGTTGAAGATTCACGAGAAGAACTACACTACGCATGATCTCGAGTTAGGAGCCGTTGTCTTTGCTCTCAAGATATGGAGACACTATCTGTATGGGACTAAGTGTACCGTGTTTACGGATCACAAGAGTCTTCAGCATATCTTCGACCAGAAGATGCTGAACATGAGGCAGAGACGTTGGGTTGAGTTGTTGAATGACTACGATTGTGATATTCGCTACCATCCGGGTAAGGCGAATGTAGTTGCTGATGCGCTGAGTCGCAAGGAGACAGTGAAGCCGGTTAGAATCCGTTCTATGGTTATCTCACTTCAGACGAGCTTGAAAGCTCAGATTCTCCAGGCACATCAGGATGCTATGACCTAGAACCGTCTTAAGGACGAGGGATTGTTTAGTCTAGCTCGACAGTTAGAGCCGAAGACTGATGGAGTTCTCTATTTCCTTGAGCGTATTTGGGTTCCGGTCAGCATTACACAGTTGATATTAGACGAGGCTCATAATTCCAACTATTCCGTTCATCCAGGTTCCGATAAGATGTATCAGGATCTGAAGGAGTTATATTGGTGGCCTGGGATGAAACGAGCGATTGCAGTTTATGTTAGTAAATGTCTGACCTGCTCTAAGGTCAAGATTGAGTACCAGAAGCCATCTGGGCTTCTGCAGCAGCCTATGATTCCCGAGTGGAAATGGGAGCACATTACTATGGACTTCATTACGAAGCTTCCGAGATCTTCCGGTGGTTTTGATAGTATTTGGGTTATCGTCGACCGTTTGACGAAGTCTGCTCACTTTCTACCTATTAGAGAGACGTATCAGCTGGAGAGACTTGTCCGTTTATATATATCTGAGATCGTGTCTAAGCACGGTGTTCCCGTGTCGATTATTTCTGATCGCGATGCTCGATTTACTTCACGTTTTTGGCAGTCTTTTCAGCACGCTATGGGTACGAGATTAGATATGAGTACGGCTTATCATCCTCAGACAGACGGTCAGAGCGAGAGGACCATTCAGACACTGGAGGACATGTTACGAGCTTGTGTTATAGACTTCGGAGGCAGTTGGGATACGCATTTACCGTTGATAGAGTTCTCGTACAATAACAGTTATCATACGAGTATCAGTTGTGCACCGTTCGAGGCTTTGTATGGTCGTAAGTGTCGATCGCCCGTGTGTTGGGCTGAGATTGGAGATAGTCAGGTCACTGGTCCCGAGATTATTCAGGAGACGACTGACAAGATCTTAAAGATAAAGGAGCGTTTGGTTGCTGCTAGGGATCGACAAAAGAAGTATGCAGACATGAGACGGAAGCCCTTAGAGTTCAGTGTCGGGGATATGGTTTTGCTGAAAGTATCCCCGTGGAAAGGGGTTGTCCGCTTCGAGAAGCGCAGTAAGTTGAGTCCGAGATACATGGGTCCTTTTCCGATCATAGCCCGTGTCGGCCCGGCTGCTTACAGACTTGATTTGCCGCCAGAGTTGAGCAGTGTTCATAATGTCTTTCACGTTTCTCACCTGAAGAAATGTCTTGCTGATGATTCACTTCTAGTTCCGTTGGAGAACCTTCAGATAGATGATAAGCTTCACTTTGTCGAGGAGCCGATAGAGATTGTAGACCGTGATGTCAAGCGTCTACGTCAGAGTAAAATTCCAATCGCTAAAGTTCGTTGGAATTCGAGACTTGGAGCTGAGTTTACTTGGGAGATTGCAGATGAGATGCAGAGGAAGTATCCCCGTCTCTTTCCGGGAGGCAGTACCCAGTGATGATTTCGGGACGAAATCCTTTTTACTTGGGGAGACTGTGACAACCGCAAATTTCGAGGTACTAATTCCGAGTTTAACATTCTTTAATTATCGTTATTTCATTTTGACCCAAGTTATTATTTCGATATTTCGATTTATTACATTTGCGTTTGTGTCGGATCGCGTATAATAACCTTTGTTTTATGTCCTTTGTGACTAAAACGTATATTTAACTAAGTGCCTAGCAATATTAAGTATTCTCGTAGGTTAATATTGGTATTTTTAAGCCTTCGTCTTTTCGAGAAAAATTAACGTTTAAAATATTACAAAATTTACCCTCTAAACGAAAATCTATTACAAAGTTAGTCCTTTAACGGAATCTGACGAAAACCATTACAATTTCAGTTCTTTTCTAACGGACCAACTAACTGGGCAGGAGAAGTGGCCAGGACGGCGCACATGAAGGGTGTGCTGCGTCCTGAAGCCTGCAGACTCCACAAAATTCCAAACTCGTTTTTGTTGCTTTTCTTGAGATTCCAAACCACATGCTAGCATGTGAAACCTGCCCAAATCTTTCCCCAAATGATATAGGATGAGTGAAATGTGGATCCTTGACCATATTTCACCATCTCTCATTCCAAAACTAAACCTTAAACAACTTTCTATCACATACTTCACTTTTTGTATCTTTCTTCACACACAATTCTCTCTAGTTTCTTATCATTTCCAGAAACTTTGAGAGACCAAAACCCCATTCAAAGGTGGTAAATGTGTTAGGAAAGATCATTGGAGGACATCTAAGTGATCATACAACTTTCGGTAAGCTTTTCCTTCGAAAATTTCATCTTTTCTTCCATTAACTTTCTTTCCATGACTCTAAGAGTTCACTAACCAAACTCTTGTATGTTTGCAAGGAGTTTATTCATCAAGGCTTCATCTTCAATCCATCTTGGAGTTGGAAGACTTCTAAGCCTTTGAAAATTGGTAAGAAAGAGTTATAACAAACTTTTTCCTTTCATTACTTTCTTCTCAATAATCCATTCTAATACTTAGTTTCTTTTCTTATTTGGAGCTCCCTTCCTCCATATAGCTCTTTGGAAACTTCCGGCTCACTTTGGAGTTTGTAGAGTTTCCCAAACTTGAGAAAACGGTAAGAAAATCTCCGTAGACGTTTTCTTCTACTTTCACCTTTTAAAGCTCATAATCTAACCTATTTTTCCTTTTGTTTGGAGATTTCACCCTCTATACCACTCTTGGAAGATTTCCGGCGAAAAGTCTCTAGTTTCTTACTTCCATTTCAAGACTTTTCCGGTAAACTTTCATATTCTCCATCTTTGTGTTTTCCCTTAATTCTTCATTTTATCACTTAAAGATTATATCTAAAACTTGATAATATGACTAAAATGGTTAAAATAACTAAATATCTAAAGAAGTCACTCTAAAACTTAATACTTGTCATGCTAATAAGTTATTAGGACATTTTAACCGAAAATGGTATATAAACGTTAAAACCGGATAATCACATATAGGTTATTAGTAAATTCTTTCGAAAATGTTTCCAACACCTTATTACATTTAGTGGACTTAAATCTAAGTATCTTTATACATAATATGTATTATATATAAACTTAACAAAATATAACTAAAACTTGTAAAATCATGAAAATAAGTAAATATAAGATTATGTATATAATATATAAGTTTAGATATGAGTTATTTGACTAAATAACTTCACTTAACAATCTGTAAATAATCACTTAAGACTTAAACTAATCTACCGTAACTTAAACGAGTAAAACGAACAAGCTGTTTTTGGGAGAATCAGATGTGTGCGCCGTTCCTACCCATAGGACGACGCAGTGAATTTTATTCCCAAAACAGGACGACGCACATGCAGTCTGTGCGCAGTCCTGGCCTCTGTTTCGCCGTTTTCGCGTATTTTTGACGTTTTTAAGCATACGTAACCCTAATCTAGTATACGTAAAGTATTATAAACTGTTAAATATGTGTTTTGGACTCAAAACATAAAACGCAATCTTAAACGATATATTATTTACCATTATTAACATTAAAACGTCTTTTTATCGTCTAAACGTTTATCTCTCCGAAAACGATTAAATCTTCGATTTTTAAACTTAAACTTTTATATAACTTTTATAAACTGATTTTTAATAATATTTTACTTAAATATTCAAACTTACATATTTGAAATATTCAAATTGGTCAAAGGTTGACTTTCGTTGACTTTGACTTCTCTTTAAAATGGCTGACTTTCGTTGACTTTGATCGAGTCAACTATCCTTGATATTGACTCTGGTTGACGTTGACTTAGGTTGACTTTGACTTAGTTGACTTTGACCATGGTTGACTTTGACTTCGGTTGACTTTGACTTTGGTTGACTTTGACTAAATCTAATACTCCTTTCAACGATATTCCTGGTAGTCACCTTGGGCTCGGATATCATTCCTATCTAATCATATTTATAAACTTAAATCATCGATGTCATTATCGACTCGAAATATCAAATACCTTTTTATTCGTCACCTCACTACGACTTAACGCCGGTGGATTTGACGACTTTGATTCTAAATATTATTATTCGTCTAAACTCTACTAAACTCTAATATTTAATACAACGTTAATTATATACGAGGCTAAACCTATTACATTAGAGATACTTAGACCTTTTATGTCTTATGCTAGGGCACTTAGGCGGTGGTTCTGATACCGCGTATCTTTGAGTTCCGACACTCTTACGCTTTACGCTACCTGTGAGTTATTCGATGCCCTTTTACCGCTTTTATAAATTTTACTTCGGGCATGATTAGCGTAACTCAATTTTATATATCTTGTTTATGCAAATTAGATTATGATGCCTTAGTATTATCGTGTTGTCTTACTTACTTATATGGCCTTGGTGGTAGTATAAGGCCCCGTATACACACTTGTCAACTCTTATTGAGCCTACGGATATATATATATATATAGATCTATTTGGGTCTAACAAACCCTCATCGCCGTATTGGGATGACTTGCCGGTGTGCGGTCCTTGCGGACTGAATGTTATTACCGTATTATTTCATTGACTAAACTTAGCTTAACACACTAAGGGGGTTGTTGCCTTTTATGTTTAGGTTCAAGTGTATTATTCTAGGCTAAGGAATGTTCATATTGCTATTTGCTATTTTAAATCAAGATATATGTTTATTACTAATGATTTTACTAAACCTTTCTAAATATTCGAGTCAAAAGCTTTATTACTTATGTTTTATTAACTTTACGAATAACCCACCAACATTGTGTTGACGTCGTTTTTAACGCTATTTCAGGGATTTGAGGTTACTTCTTGATGACTATTATATGACTACGTGGATCTTGCTTGGGAACTTGTTTTGCTATGATTAGTTCTATTAGGATCCGTATGTCGATTATGTATTGTTTTATTTCCCGAACTTATGTACTTTGTAACATTTGTAACTCGATAACTTATATTTAAATTCGATGTTACCCTTTTGTTATTTAATTTGTTGTAACCTTATGACTCTGAATATACTAATACTGTACATCTCCGGCTTCCGCCTGAGCGGGGTGTTACAGTTTAAGTATGGGGATGATACCCTAACCTATTATTATGATAGAGAAGAATGGAGAAGACATTTATATGTCGATAAGAAATAGAATCGACTTTCATTAGTCGGGAAAGAGTAGAGTTAACTATGTATATATACCGCGAGGGTATGTCATTGACTTTTAATAGTCGGAGATAAGTAAGAACCAACTATATATAGTTGGAAGAAGAGAATGATAAGACTTTAAATAGTCTTGGAAATATATTAATATGTGACTAAGTATATTCACTAGCTTAACGCTAATGTATTTCATTGATTGTTGTGTTTGTAGGTAAAAAGGATCTCTAGAATGCAAGACAAGCATGTAAAGAACGGATGGGGACCTTAATATGACTTTAAACCTTTTTTAATGAGTTTCCGCTCAAAATGTTAAGAAATAGTATTTTAGTTGAAGTAAAACAATAAATTTTATTTTGTTTAAGTTATGTAATGGATGTAGTAAACTGTTAACGTTGTATAAGTTATAAAAAAAAAAAAAAAAAAAAATTGTGTGTTTTAAATCCTAGTGTTACACGCGATGTATTTAATGTCCACGGTGTGGGTCAAATCGGTATTTTGTTAAAACCCATTTTTCATCGACGTATAATATCCATAAATTTGTAATTTCCCCATAAAAAATCTATCAAAACCCTCCTCTATTAATGTTCTTCAAACTTGATCGTCGAATTAGTGTTCCAAGTTTGTCACGTTGACATGATCAAACCATGTTATGCATCTCACAAATTAAACTTGACCCAAATAATCTTAATCGAGTCCGGGTTGTATTGTGGGCGGATAAGTTTTTGTGACACCCTTAAAAGTTAAAAATTTGTTGGATCAAAATTGAAAAAGTAACTAGATGAAGTCAAAACCAAATAAATAGTCTAGGCTTTCATATTTCGAGTCTGTTTGGTTTGTGACAGAAAAAAGGTTTAAGAAAATGGGTGTGAGCTTAGAGGGTTCGAAAGTGATACTAGTACCTTACATGAAACAACATGTACTGAATTACCATGAATGGATGCAAGACCCGGATCTACTTCAAGCCACCGGGTCGGATCCCCTGACCCTAGAAGAAGAATACCAGATGCAGCTTTCATGGACCCAAGACCCCCTCAGTATTTCCACTTTTCCTTTCTTTAGTTTTTAATTTTAATTTATATTCTCATAAATGTAATTTCACAAATAATATTGTTTTTTTTTTTTTTTTTTTTTTTTTGCAGAATGTACTTTTATTATATTGGATAAAGACTTGATTTCTGGCAAATTTGTTCATGGTGATCCTCATGTTGAAGGTCCAATTTTGACACCCTTTTATTCTATTTTTTATTTTGTAACTATTTGACCCGGTAAATGTCCCGACAAGAATCGAACTTGGTACCTCTCACCCTTGTTGAGAATTTTGTTGTAGTTAGTTTATTATGCACTGAAAATTTGTTATTAAGGGACCAAGTTTATATTGATTGTTATGTGGATTGCCATTTATAATAAATTTTTATGGTAGTAGATTTGTATTGTATGTATAGAACTTTCAGTCCGCAGCTATTATATGTATCGGTAAACAAGTGGTTTTTTCATACGTTGCAACTTTATAAATCATAATGCCACGTCTTCCACCTAACTCGTGTCACGTCATCAGGTTACGTGTTATAGGAAGTCAAATATATATAATATCAATGGATGGGAAGTTCGATACACATATTAGAAACTTTTAGAATTCAATACATATACTAGCAATATGGGTATTGTTCAATACTTCGGAACTAGGTTTCCCCATTTATATAAATGCAATTGTTCATGATCTATTTTTGGGATATAGTTTTTGTACATTGGGTGAAATCAGGGATTTCTAACGTTCATTCCCTGTCTAATGGTTTGAGTTACAATACTTTATGCATAGTTTGTTATTGATTTGTTTGCCTAAACTGCCAGTGTAGTAGCTTTATTTGTAAAGAAACAATTGTATGCCTAAAACTATATAGAAAGCGGCCGCTTTTTATTTTAGTTTTATATCTCAATGAGATGTCCTACTAAGAGCATGTATTTGCCTCAAAGTGAAATAAAACTTGGATGATTTCTTTTTTATACTGACGTTTAATTTGTTGGTGGTTCTAAGCTTATGGAAAGTTAATGCTTTGGGGAGTGATAGTTGTCTCGTTTTGCAGCCATGATTGGTGATGTAAATATATACATGAACGATTCGGAAGATTCCCATCTGGCAGAGATTGAAATAATGATAGCTGAACCTAAATGGTATCAAACCTGCACTTCTTAATTCTAGTTCTCTGTCTTTTGATAAGCTGAAGTTTTAGCTCCAATTCTAGTATTATAGTCTTTTAACTTTCTGTTTTCGCGAGAATTTCATCATAGGTGTATCTACTTTCGTTCAATTGTTAAATTCATCATTTATTTTTACCATGTCACTGTTGCTAGAGAAGTCGTGGCAAAGGACTTGGCATGGAATCCGTATTGATGATGTTTGTGTTTGCCATTGAAAACCACAACATCAATACTTTCCGTGCAAAGATTGGAGACTCGAATGAAGCTTCTCTAAAGATGTTCAAAAAACTGGTTCATTTCTTCCTCTTGACCCGTTTAATACTTTCTGCTATTCGTTTCTATATAAATGTTTATTGGCTCCCAACTTAATGCATCTTTGTCCATTTTGTAGGGATTCAAGGAGGTCTCTCATAGTGAAATCTTCAAAGAGGTGAGCTTATCTTAAAGGAAAGAATATTAAAAGAATTTACAGAAAATCAATCTGAATTTTGAGTCCCACGTTCCACAAAATTATGGCGGGATCTATAAATGTTAATGATCGTTTGATAAATTGTCATCTGTTTTCTTGATTGTGTGACTGCAGGTGACCCTGGAAATGCCGGTAACAGCAGAAAAGAGTAAGGAGCTGACACATTTAGTCGGGAATATGATCACGCATTCCTAGGCCTCAATAGTCAATACAGTTGCTTGTATTTATGCATCCGTCCTTAAGAGTCACAACTTTATTCTCATTTTACTATTTGAAGGAGCTAAAAACCGATACTTCCTCTTGATACTGGCAGTTATGTTATTGATGAGGTTATAACCCCATCATTCGCGTTTGACATACTCAAAATGTTTTGTCCACGTAAGCAACAATAGCTTGTGTGGCATCCACATACGTGCCATCTGTTTTAACTTCAGGCAACTGCGTATATTCCCTTAAATATACATGGTTGTAATTTTTAATAAACCAATGGACTACATGTATTCACAAAAGCTGAGAGACGTATTTTTAGAAGCAAAGGAGGTACATATGAAGTTTTATCTGTTGAAATACACGTACACATTTTAAATACTAGCGAGTCAAAAAATTTCGACTTGGTATAATTTTGTTTGTAAAATAACATTGTGATACTTGGTTCGAATAAGTTTTGTCACAAAATGCATAATTACAACATTAGACAATAATTTGGCCAAGGTCGTATGTGAAAATAGCCATTCAACCTTAAACAACGATTAAACTGACCAGAGATGGCCGTTTAGGAACATATGTTTACGTTCTTTAGTTAAAAATCAATCATTCATATGAATGTCAATTATAATTTTTGTTAGAAATTTGGGTTAGTATCTTACAACTTGGATAATTTCGTAATTCGTGTTAGTATTTCGATTCAATTACATTGTTTTTTGGTTACTATATAATTTATAAACGGGACATTTCAAGAAATGGCAAATAGTGTCAAAGGCAACAAAATCACTTATTAAAATAAAAATAAATTAATGATTCTCAAATGTTTCAAATGAGACAAAAATCCGGATATAAGTCACAAATACAGACTAATTACACTAAAATCACCAACAATACAATATAGGCGTCTACTTCTTGAACGGTCATTAAATTGTTGTAATACTATGAAGAAAACGGTATAATATTTCGCAAAAGAGTTGACTTTGTAATTGAGGCATAAGCCATCATAATTGAATGTAGAATGAAAAACATCAAGTTGTAAAAAAAAAAACTGAAAATTAGTTGGTAGTTAGGAATAAGAACATTCCTATAGGCGTGGTTGAAGATGATGCTTTCTTGCTTGGTCTTTCACTCGGTTTTCTAGAAACTTTGTATGGAAGAAGCATACTTTTTCTGTGTTTGGTCTTGTTTCCACATCAACCAATTAGTACATCACATACCTTTAATTACTCTTTAAGACAAAAAGAAACTAATTTACTATCTTTGTTTAATGTTTTAGAATGAAATGAAATTTTGGATTAAATAATTTAATGTAAACTGTTCAATTCGTTTAAAAGACATTAGAAATGTACTTGTTTTGTGCGACGGTGATGAAGAGAAAGAGGTATTGATGGTCACACATGAAATTAGTAACGTGTTTTCTTTTCAGATAAAAATTATTTCTTAGTTGATAATACTTTATTTAAAAAACTTATATCCTATTTAAAAAAATTATTTTCAATTTAATCTATTAAAACAATTAAAATAGAAAAGTTAAATTTTTTTAATTAATTTAAGATTATTAAAGGTGTAAGATCTATATCTTTTATAACGGAAATGTAGATTATCTTTATTCCTATATAAAATATGATAATTTCTTTTGTTTATAATTTTTTAATATTTGAATATTTCATTTTTTAACCCCGTAAAATCATCATAAATAATTATTGTTTTATTTACTAGCTTCGTAAGAATATCATACTAGTTAAATTAACGGGGTGTTTGTTTCGGCTTATGTAACGGGCTTATAAGTTTATGTAAATTTTGATAAGCTCATAAGCCCAATTTTTTCGGCTTATGAGCTTGGCAACTTGAGATTATGGCTTATTTAAGTTCATAAACTCATAAGCCAAAAATATTGGGCTTATAAGCTTATCAAAGTTTACATAAGCTCAAAAATTTGTTATATAAACCGAAACAAACACCCCCTAAATATGATTCTAGAGGCGAAACATATTTTGAAGTAAGGCGGGTTATGACCCATTTTTTTGTAACTTTTGGTCCATCTACAATATTATTTTTTGTTTATGACTAAAAATCTTTTTTGGAAAAACTATTCTGTTATAATAGAAAAATTATGATACTTATTGGTCTCAATTTTTTTAATATATTTTTTCGTGTTTGATAAATTATTTTGGCTACCCTAAAGCAAAAATCATGGTTTTATAATTCAAAAATAATTCAAATTATATGTCTTTAAATGTAATTTTACTAATAGTGTTCATGATAATAGAACAAAGTACATTTTGTTACTTTCTTCGTGCCTAAAAAACTGTATATATTTTTATATATATTTGTCCTAAAATTATTGTCTTTTTTAAATACAAATAATTATAATGTAGTAACCTCATATTTTGCAACATTTTCAATTTTTCAAACTCTAAAAATAACTTACGTCTTTAATGCTTGGACAAAATATGTAATTTAACAGAAAAACACTCCATTAACAGCATCTATTTTATTTTAACCATTTTTATTTCCTAACACGTTTTTTGAAACATAGAGAGTATTATATAAATCAAAAAGAATAGTGAATCTCAAGAAAACTGAGCATTAAAATTTGATTCATATACGTTATAAAGAACTAGTATGGTACCCGTGCGATGCAGCGGATGAAAAAAATTATATTTAATAACTTATAGTGGGTGATTTGTGGTAGCTTATCATTTGTCTCATTACATATATGTGGAGTGTAATAGTATAAAGTTCGGCCCTTCGGGCAATATAAAAAGAATGTTGTGGTAACAATTTATGGTTCGACCATTCAACGATAGTAATTATTATGTCGTATGATCGATTTTCTCAATTTTTCTCCACTACCATAAGAAATCTCAAATTTGTAAGTAAAGAAAAATTTAGATTCCAACGGATTTAAATTCCGTAATAAACTTCAAACAAACATGTTATGGAAAAGGAATTCAATTCAAATTCACTCAATTTTTCTAGATTTCGTGAAACAAACACCCCGCATAATATTTTCCGTTCGGATCATTCAACCCATTTGGGTAATTCGACTCATTTGAAGATTAAGCTCATTTGCGAACATAACAAAAGTCTAATTTTCAGGTCTTTTTGTTTTTTTAATAGGTGACGTCTAATAATTTCACGTTCGGTCAAAAGGAGAATTAAATATATTTCCTGAATAGTATTCCCGTATAAACCCATATTTTCTATAAACAAAATCTATTTTCCTTCAACGATGCAACAACAAATTAAAAATACATTCAGACACTACGTTTTTAAATCGTTTATCGTTATGCTTTTCAAACCGAAAAAAAATATTTTCCTTCAAGACATTCAAATTCAGTGTGTTTCAATGAATCCATTAGGTATCACATACTTTCGAATGTTGTAATGAAGAATAATCAATATGGTAACAATTTTTACTAATCTTAAAAGTATCAAATGTAATGCTACTCATCTTTTTGGTATTAAGATGTATAAAAATTAAGGTGTCATTATTATATTTGAACCGCAGTTTGCTCTAATTAAATAACTGCAACCACATGCATTTAATGTAAGAAATAAAATACTATTGAATTGATTATAAATTAATAAAATTTAATCACGTTGACCAAACTGATATTGTAATCTTAGTAACATGGATGGAAGAGTATCTAAGGTGTTACTCCATTTCTTAATTAGTTTCATAACCTTTATAAATCTACATTCATTAAAAAAGGATTTTATTAAACATAATTTTTGAGACTATATTTAAAAGGTACATAGACATATAACTATTAATAAACTACTCATTCATTTTAATAATCGTCTTTGTGTTTATAAACAACCGTTTTTATATATTTTAAATTTTTATGATTCGAGAATTATACTTAGCAAACTCCTTAAACTTAAACTAATATATGAGGGAGCCGAAAGTTAGGTGGGTGTGATATGAGTTAGTCATGGAAAGATGGCTTACATAGCCACGCGTATTCCACGACCCACTTGTTTACCTTATTAATTTATTTATTTTCAAATAATTTCAACTTTAAGAAAAAGCAATGCATACACACAAACACATGTACATCTAAATAACACATTCATTTGACTCAATTAAACTTTCCGATCTATATCTATATCTATATCTATATCTATATATATATATTATCATACAATTTCATAACTCTCATCAAACAACACAATTTCAATCCCAAATGACTAAATTCATCTTTTTATTTTCGGTTTTGATTTCGGTTTTAACGATATCATCTTATGCACAAGATTGCAACACTTACACATTCTCAAACAACAATGTGTACGCCACATGTGTTACATTACCTGTTTTAAACTCGCAACTTCATTGGAACTATCATCCTAGTAACGCCACGGTTGACGTGGCGTATCGACAGACTGGAGTGACTAACTCGCAATGGGTTGCTTGGGCGCTTAATGTTGATGGGAGAGGTATGGTTGGTGCACAAGCTTTAGTTGGTTTGGTTACTTCTAATGGCTCGGTTCAAGCTTATACTTCTTCGGTTACTGGTTATGGGACGGGTCTTCAACCGTCTAGGTTGAGTTTTGATGTGCCTAGGATTACGGCGCAGATGGTTAATGGTGATGTCGTGATTTATGCTACTTTGGTGTTACCTGGTGGGAGGACGAGTTTTAATCAGGTGTGGCAGGTTGGTCCGCTTAATGGTGGAGCTCCTGGGATTCATCAGATGGGTTCTGGTAATACGAATTCGCTAGGGAATGTGGATTTTGTTAGTGGTTTGACTACTGCTAGTGGTAGCGTTGGTGGTGCACTCAGGCGTCGAAGAAATGTAAGTTCTTTATTACTTGATTAATCATGTCTTATTGATATTTCGAGCCACTTGAGCACAAATGACAACAATCAAATCTTTTGAGATCGGGTTTTTGAAAGTAATTGGTTTTAATAATTTGACAGACTCATGGAGTGTTGAATGCTGTGAGTTGGGGAGTAATGATGCCAATGGGAGCCATGGCTGCAAGATATCTAAAGGTGTTCAAGTCGGCTCACCCAGCTTGGTTCTATATCCATGTTGCTTGCCAAGCTTCTGCCTATATCGTTGGTGTAGCCGGATGGGGTACTGGACTCAAACTCGGCAGTGACTCTACTGGTATCAAATACAATACTCACCGCAACATTGGGATCACCCTATTTGTCCTAGGAACCATTCAGGTATTATACACAAGTCCCCATACTTTTTTCAATATAACACACAATTCAAACGACAATTCAAACTGATAATATCTCGTTTTGTGATATTAGGCGTTTGCTCTGCTCCTAAGGCCAAAGCCAGACAACAAATACAGATTTTATTGGAACATTTACCACCACAGCATAGGATACACTGTTATCATCCTAAGCATCATCAATGTGTTCAAGGGGTTCGATATCTTGGACCCCGAGAAGAAGTGGAAGAAGGCATATATTGGTATGCTTATCTTTCTAGCAGTAAATGCAGTTATGTTGGAAGCTTATACATGGTTCATCGTTTTGAAGAGAAAGAAGGAAGAAAAAAGAACCCAGGTAGGCAATGGATACAACCAGTCAGCATAAGGTTATGAAGGGTATTCCGCACCCTATAATCTATGTTTAGTAACATTCTTTGTTTTCATGATTTGTTGGGAGGAGAGGATTTGTATCGTGGCCAGGATTTGTAATTCTTTTGGTGGTATATATATGTATTAACATTTGATGATTCGACTTGATCTATATTACGAAAGTGATAAATCTAGACTAAAAGGGCATATTTAGCTGCAAAAATCATTCTAGCATCATCACATATCCTGAAGCAAACAAATGGCAGAAATATGCCGATTCAAATGAAAACTAACAACTCTGCCTACATATCACGGTAAATATAGATATGTAGGCATTTCTACTTAATCCGACAGATAAACAAACTAAAAGAGTTACCAAACAACTAGGTTTAGAGTGAAAATCAGTGTCAGTATTCCCAAGAAATCTTCCCGCTTTGCTTCAAGCATGATCGACTTTCTGCTCAAGGGCGGCAATTTCCTTCACCACTTCAGCTTTGTCAGATTCAAATTTCTCGTCCTCTGCAAAAGAGTATGATTATTAGTTAGCATCTTGTTACAGTAGGATAATCTGAAATAATAACAGTTATTGTACCTTTAGCTAAACTGAAGTCGCTAAAAAACCGAATCAGCTTGCTTTTATTTGCAACTAGCACATTCACAATCTCCGGAGGCTTTCTCTGGTTAGCAGGAAAAAGCTTGAAGACTTGGAAAGCTTCTACCTGAATGGACTTGTTTGAATCCTGAAGAATCAAAGAACGGCAATAGTGACCAGGCGTTCTACAGAATGTACAGTTTCATATTAAATAAACGAACTGAAACGAAATAGATGGATAATAAATACCCGAAGAAGGTTCATGTGGATTCTCATGTTTTCCAATGAGCACACATAGCGACACATCACAGAGCTATTTGAACGATCCAGTAACACTTCTCCTAACAGCTGAAACGTTTCGAGACTATCAGTATAACACAGTAGTAATCTACTTTTCTTATATAAAAACCGTACTAGTAAATTATATAAGATCAGTGGAACAATTAACCAATACTAGACCTTGACAGAATTCCTTCTGGTGATGTAGTTTGTAGATTTGAGTAATGAGTTATACTCCTTGAAGAACTGCAACCACAAAATACAGTTAAATAAATGAAAGAGTGGTCCAGAGAAAAACATAAGTTTGAGATGCAGTTTCTGTATGAGATTTTGGAGAGTAAACTCACCCAATCATAGTTCTTGGAAAGAAACTCGGCAACAGTTGACTTATGCCTGGTCAATAGATCCTGACAGAAGGATCAAACCATCTTATTCAATACTAGTATTATTACAAAACAAAATTCAACATGTTAATGCCGATATATAAACATGCACGTGGACTCTGCCTTAAAATTTATAAACTGGTACAGATAAGGGGTCACGATACTTAACTCTAAATGTTGCTGCTGTATCTGATGCTATGTCAAAACACGGATCTTGAATGCACGTGAAAAAGATTTTAAAGTGGTCCGACTCCAGAATAAATCTGTGAAAGACCAGGACTAAGTTAGAATACAGAATATTTAGCATTATATAGCAACACGATGACAATTGAAAAAAAAAAGATCTTCTCTGTGAAAGAACAGGACTAAGTTAAAATACAGAATATTTAGCATTATATAGCATTCCAACACGATGACAATTGAAAAAAAACAGATCTTCTCTGTGAAAGAACAGGACTAAGTTAGAATACAGAATATTTAGCATTATATAGCATTACAACACGATGACAATTGAAAAAAAACAGATCTCTTACTTTGCAGCAACTTGATGTCGGATACAATCTCTTAAAATTGCACCATATGATAAAGCAAGCTCGGAATCATCACAGCTGAAATATGATCATATTTACATTAGGTAATAAGCCTTTCCAGAACTAACAAAACTGACAAAATTTTTGCAAAAATACAAACCCAGGCAGCAGCATAGTCAAAAGGTCTAAATTGCCCTCCAAATATTCAGTAGCAAAACATCGTCCATTCAGTCGTTGTCTTTGCAAATTTGCGATCACATGAGTAACATCTTGACGACTCTGCACGATACCAAACTCATAGCTTTACAGCATCGAAAAGAAAAATAAAAAAATAAGAATTTAATCAATCATCGAGTCGGCCTTAAACACACTCTATTCAAAACTAGACACATATTACATGCACTCATCGTCCCATCCTTTTGGTCTCACAATTAAATATAATATAAACTCATTCAACATACCCCAGGTTCCAAATCAGGAAGCGAAGCAATTAACATCCGAAAAGTGTCTTCTTTGAAGAACTCCTGTGCCAACTTTACACAAGCCTCATCTACTGGTTCCAACCGCTCACCACCATAAAGCAATGTCCTCATTTCAAGAATAACTTTTCTTAGTTCACATATCTGCACCACAAGTAAAAAGTTCAAAAGAAAGCATACATGTTCTGATATACAACCAACAGCTTCAAAAACTTACACAAATTCATTCATTCTCAGAACTGAAGAATGTTCAATTTCGTACTTATTCAAATAATATTATTCTAAGCTTGCCTAGTATGCATATTTACATCAACACCAAAGAAGACAACACATTCAAATACATTCGAATAAAATCTAAAAATCTAACTAAAATAACTGAATTCAATAAAATTTCACACGAGTAGCAACTAGCCAAAAAGGACAGCAAACTGTTTCGTTTAATAACACCATCAACCATAAATTAGACGCTAGTTGTTAGTATAAACAACTTATTTGAAAACACAAGTCCTTTTGACGGAGACATATTATAGACTAGTTCGCCTATTATGCATATACCTGTGTTTTGATATCTATCTTAACTACATGGATACCAAATCAATAAACTCAACATAATTTCACACGAATAACAATTATCCAAACAAGACAGCAAACTGATTTTCATCAACAACTCAGAAAAACTAGAGGTAACAATAGAGCTTCTCCCTGTGTTTCGTTTTACATACATCCGATAATTATATCGCGAAAACTAGTAAACTATAGCATCAACCATAAATCAGACTAGGAGGATACCTATATAAAACCAACAACTTCAAGAGCAAATACATTCAAACAAAATTTCGAAAGAAAGCATTTGTATCGAAAATGAGACACCTTCTTCCTGTGTTTCGTATACAAGTAGCAAGATTTCGATATAAAACCGAGAACTAATCAACTAAAGCATCCACATTGATATCCTAACAATAAGAAGAATGCATAAAAATAAACAATAGACCTTTTCTTGGCGTTTGGTTTTCCGGAGGGCGGGATTAACGGCGGCGAACGGTAAAAGATTACGGAGATGATGAACAAGCTCGGGAGGGGTACGAGGCTTAGATTTGAAAAGGCCAAGCCCCTTCATTAGAGTCCCCGTTTTGTATCGATTAGGGTTATGGAATTGGGAAATTGATGATTGATTTGAGCCTTTGATTAATGTGCATTATTATAATCAAATAAAATTGGGGAAATTTGAATCTGGGAGGGTTTCTAGGGTTATTGTTATTGTTGGGGATATGTATCAGGTGTTTGTTCATCCAAACTGCCAGTTGCGGGAATGTATGTACGCATATCCTTTTTTGCACGTGTTCTAAAACTATTTATCACGTTTTTTTCAATAAATATTTATTTATTTTTATCAAGTTTAATAAAATGTTAAACCAAATTTTGAACTAATACTGTTAGTTGTTGTCGACTCATGTATATTAGTAAACTAGGCGTATTTCAGTGCATTGCGCGGTAATAATTTTTAAAGAGATTTGTCACGAACAATGATCAGAATCGAGAGTTTTGTGTCTTTAACCGCCGTCGACATGCTACTTTCAAAAATTAAAACACATGGTTTGTGCCTATTTCCTGCTACTTTCTGTTTCCCTATAATATATAAAACTCAGCTTCCAACAATAACACATTTATTTACTCACTTTTATTTTTCTTTTTCCAATATCAAATCAATGAATATTCATATCAAAAAAATCAAATCAGTGAATATGTGTGGAATCGTTCTCGCCGGTTAACCGCCGCCTACCTTTTCTGGAGCTCCGATCTTCTCAAAACCTCCCTCTCAAAGCCTCTTTGATTCACCAGGTTTTTGGCACAACTATCAAACACCTTCTCCGCCACGGAACTGAAAATGGTAAATATTGTATCACTTGTCTCATCAACAACATGCACATGGACCCTATACCTGCAACAACGAAAACAAACATTACAAAAGGCAGGAATTGGGTAGGTTAATATCATAGTCGCTACATAAAACAACTCAAAACAACAACCTTATCATAGGGTACTTGCAAAAGTCATTGCAAAGATCACAAAAAAATAAACCATCATTTACAACTAACTATTTGTTGCACTCTCCACAACTCTTGTAGCACCAACCCGATTGAGTATATAGACGATCAACTGTTGTCAAAACAGTGAAAACATGGTCATGTAGGCCATCGGTCAACGGCATGTCAACCAACTTGTCAATACTAATTTGCATAGCTGCCAGCGCCTGGATCATTTTGCAAGAGGAATACAAAGCCGTTATTTATAGGTCATGGGAAAACTAAAGAGTTAGGACATAGTAAAACTCTTCATTATGGTACTTAAACTCAAATATTAAAAGATGGGACAACTAAAGAGTTAGGACATAATAAAACTCTCCATTATGGTAATTAAAATATATATTAAAAGATGTGACAACTAAAGAGTTAGGAGTTTAACATGAGGCAACTAAAGAGTTAGGACATAGTAAAACTCTTCATTATGGTAATTAAAACATATGGCAACTAAAGAGTTAGGAGTTTCAAATGTACATCATTCCACTATTTGGGATAACTCACACCTTATATGGTTGACAACCTTAAATTATAAGTAATAGCAGATATATACCAAACTAATTGACTATTGTAAGCAATTATCATTCATCTTTTTTAACCACATGACCCACCACCCTATTCACTTCTTGGAAAAATGAACAAAATCAATCGATGCTACAACCGACTAATCTGTGACCGTGGGTTGTCGATTTTCAAACTAACCCTCCAATTCAAAATGGTCTTATATCCTTCTCTATTTTGTACCTATAAAACATGCTAGTTATATTATATCTACACATCAATTTATACTTTTTCCTTTTTTTTTAGATCTATAACTTTTAATTTGTCCCATGTTATCATCATATGTGTAGAAGAATTTATAGACATATAACATAATAAATTATAGATACATTCTAAACTTACTAAATCTAGTGCTCTTACTCCTAGACAACTTCATCTAGGAAAGTTTATTCATTTAACTTTCAAGTTGAAGAGCACTAGGAAGTTACATGACTACTACAACACCTCATACAATAGATGCTAAGATCGTTGATGCTCTTGCAAAACAATAACGTGAAAAGTGAAGACGGTGAAAGAGATTGAGGAAAAAAAACCTTTAGAAAGGAAGAAATAATTTAAAGTCTCAACTAAAGAACACAAATTCATTTTCAACTTCAGTATCATGTTAAGATGGATGATAAGAAGACACAAGTAGAGAAACATAATGAGGTTAAGGAAAAAAGTTTAGTATATATGCATCACGTCTGCAAAAGTTATCTAATGGTTACCACACATGTGAAAATCTATCTCCTTGCTTATCAAACAAGGTAAATTTTACTTTTCACTATAGTTGATGGTTCTCATTGAAAAAAAGGTAAGAAGTTGGCTCCGTGACATCTATTCGAATAGACTAGTAAACAATCTATCAACACTCTAACAAGTTTTTCTATGAAAAGAAAGACTCTTGAGAAATAAGCTAAAGAGATGTAGGAGAAAGGACAACTTACAACATCTATCATCATCTACATAATAAATCGCTTAAAGGAGTCACATTTCATAATATAGGCGATAAAGCACTTTCAAAGGGTCAACAACTTAGAGCACCTGATGTGGAATGCTTCTCACTTGTTGTGGGAGCGAGAACGAGGCTTAGCCTCACGTTATCATACCGCCCATACTCGTTGTGGGACTCGTTCTCGAGCCCATTCTCACTAAAACGAGCATTTATGGGTTTTTTTTCTTTTTCAACAGACAAATAAAAAAAAATTTAAATTAATAGCTAACGGCTATAAAAAAATGTCGTTAGAATTTTTAATTTTTGATTTTTTTTTATTTACCCACAATTTCACTTATAAATACATCCCCATTATAACCAAACAATCACACTATTTTTCAGTCTCATTCTATCTTTATATCTATAATCTCACATCTCATACATTTTCCAATCGACAAAATATGTTCGACGACCGAGTTTGTGTGCAAAAAAGGTGGCATGGTCCACGTTCGAGTTGCCTAATAGTACTTGTCAAAGTAAACAAACACTAGCTGCAAGAACAAGTTCAACCTAATATAGATAGACACCATGATCCGATGATGGTAGAAAAACAACAACTTCTCTTACGTTTAGTTTCTGTCGGTTCAACTGAAACAACTGTCTTTAACCGAATCCTAAGCCGATTCAACGTGATTTCCGGCCCTCCAACTGAAAAACAGTTGGAAAGGAGGCAATCACTTTGAATCGGCTTCGGATTCTGTTAAAGTCGGTTGTTTCAGTTGAATTGTCAGAAACTAAATGTAAACAACTTGTCTTTTTCTACCATCATCGGATCAGGGTCTCTATCTATATTAGGTTGAACTTGTTCTTGCAGCTAGTGTTTGTTTACTTTGACAATTACTATTACGCAACTTGGACGTGGACCATGCCACCTTTTTTGCTCACAAACTCGTGATTCTCACCTTTTTTAATTATTGTATTGTATTTTTTTTTATTGTATGTTTTTGTACTTTTATTTTAATTATTGTAGTTTTTATTTTATTTTAATAAAATCTTATATTTATCTTATTTAAATTTTTTGTTTTTTTTTAAAAAACATTGGGTCCCACAATCCTCATTATCATACCACCCAAAATCCCAAAATACGTAATTTTTTAAAACTTATTATTTTATCAGAGTTATTTGTGAAAAGCATAAATTATAAGTTAAATGAACTAACTCAATTGCGATTCTTAATAGAAAAGCTGATGAGAAATCAAAATAATTAATATTATAAAATGAGTTTATAATTATAAAAAGAAGTCTCAAGTCCCTAACCATTGTCCCTAACACGTAATTCTTCTCTTATTAAATTGCCTAACTGCCTATGAATTTGTGCAAAAAAATATTTTTTTAAGCTTAGTGGGTTTGGTGAAGTGATCCAGTCCATCATGTGAGTCGGCTTTGGGCTTCCAATCCAGCAGACTCTCTTTGGTGCCCTGTGCGCTGGCACTTTCTTGACGCGTGCGTTTCTTATTTTTCTCCAGGTGTCCTCTGCGTTGTCCTTCATTTGCTTCGTTCTTCAACTGAAGCTGCTCATTTCTTCTTCTTGTGTCTGCAATCGACTGTGTCTGCAATCGAGGGATTAGCGTGAGCTGTGATTTTTCCCTGATTTATGTTTAATTTTGATAATAAGAGATTACTGATTAGTATGAT
Source organism: Senecio squalidus (assembly GCA_910822075.1). Classification (NCBI taxonomy): domain Eukaryota; kingdom Viridiplantae; phylum Streptophyta; class Magnoliopsida; order Asterales; family Asteraceae; genus Senecio; species Senecio squalidus. Next base: position 29,869,721 of record CAJVGC010000590.1, on the reverse strand, counting down.
TTGATAATAATCGATTTATGAGTTTGTGTTAAAGCAGGTGTGGATTTGCTAATTCATTGAAGTGTAACAAATCTAAAAAAACATTGCCAATTAGCTACTGCCCCTGACTTGGTGCTTTTCTGTGTTTGTGGCCTTTGATTTGACTTACCCGAAATTCGAATCTCTATTTGGTTATGTACTATTGCTTAATGCTTTAAAGTTGAAGATTTTTATGTGATTTGTTTCTGGTGTGTGACGAATATAGTTATGATTATGAGCACTGATTGCTGCCATGAAATACATTGTTTGTTGTTTGTGTACGTAATTGTCGTGTGCTCTGAAACAGGTACGTATATGTGCTAAAAGTTTGTGCTTTTGTTGTTTAGCTGCTGTTTGTGTTTGTGGTTTTGCTTATTGACAGATTTTTTGCAATATGTAGGAAGGGGTGATGCAAACACATGATGAAGAAACTCGAGCATTTTTCAAGGGTTCTTCAGTTCAAGTATTACTTTGTCCTCGATCTGCAGCAAAGGGCAGCTGGACCAAAAAGGTTTTCAGTTACTTTCTTTAAAAGTTTTGGTCAGTTTCAGTTACTCCCATTGCTGGCATTGTTTGAAAGAGATATTTGGAATGTCGTATGGCAAAGTTAGTGTTTTCTTTCATATTATTATAGTACGTTTACATCATCAAGGTTACTAATCAAAACCCGTAAAACTATGGGTTATGTTTAACAGATGTGCCACAGATACCAGCTATGAAAAAATCATTTTTTTGTTCGGTTACGGTTCAGGATATTAGTCACACATAATTAACCAAAAAGATGAATGTCCTGATGTTGCGTTTAACATGGGTTATGTCTAACGAGTTGCCTACATATTTTGCTGCAGCTGTTGCTTTTAGGCTTGCCAAAGAACACGAGAAAGCAAAAGTAACCTTTGAGAAAGTCTCCAAAGGAGAGGAAATGGTCGCTTTATATCCTTTAACAGTTAATGATTAGAGGAAATTAGATTAAAATTAGTATTTATTTAATTTGTTTATTGAATTAGGTTGTGAATTCAAAGGGTGTGGTATTGGTTGAGTTTTTTGCACCCTGGTGTGGTCATTGTAAGACGTTGACACCGATATGGGAGAAGACGGCTTCAGTGTTGAAAGGTGTTGTTACTGTTGCAGCTCTTGATGCTGATGCACACCAATCTCTTGCTCAGGTTTCGCTTTTATTCCTTACACTCTTTATACACTGTTTTACAATAAAATCTCATCTCTTATTTGAAGAAATTGTTTGCTTCGTTGAAATCCCAAGTGGACACTTATTTTGAAACAAACGGAAATACAAAGGTGGACATTTATTTTAGTACGTAGGGAGTAATCGGTACTATAATAATGAACCCCATGAGATTTATGATGAGTCCTAGAGATTGTGAGGAATGTTTTTGATGTATAAGGTTCATAAAAGCCCGCACGTGCAGTTCTATGTATGTGGAAGATGCTGTTGTGGCGGTTCCTCAGTTTATGAAAGTTCCTATTAAGATGTTTGTTGCAGATCATGCGATTGATAGAGTGAATCCAAATCTGAGTGATTTAACCGCTGACTTTTTTGGAGTTTATGACGGGCATGGAGGCGCTCAGGTATTTCTTGAACTTATTAGTTTACGATAAAACAGCCTTCATTAATTCAAGTACGTTTGAAGTATGTGTTTCCGTAGTTCTTTTCGTGATTCGAAGTATCTAAATTTATTAGCTAATTAGGTAATCGTATTATTGTAATTTGAAGCAGTAGCCATAGAAATAGTTATTACTAATGTAAATGTAAAATTACTTACTTGCCCCTAACATTGAGGGGCGTTTGGATGTTTATTATTGTTTATGGCTTCAAGAATCAAAATTGAGCAATCACTTTGAAAGACTAATTCGTAACTTTGGTTGCAGACTTGGTTTGCCGTTGGTGTTCAAGTCGAGTTTTGATAGAGCTAACAGAACTTCGTCAAAATCCTTTCGAGGACCAGGATTAGCTGAGGAATTGAAGGTAATGTTCCAACAGAAAAGTAGTCGTGTGTAAGATACAATATTGTTGATTTGTATTGTTGGTTTGGTCGATTGCAGATCCTTGAAAAGGTGAAACTGATGTATGATCTAGCCATTGTGACCGATGTACATGAATCTGGTCAGGTAATCATTTTAATCCGAAGAAGATTTTTTTTGCAGTTGTAAGCAGATGCATAACTTTATGTGACTGTTCAATTATATCAGTGTGAAGCAGTCGGCAAGGTTGCAGATATAATTTAAATTCCAGCCTTTTTGTGCCGATACGAGTGATTTTTATCAAATTTAATGTTTTATTAGTGTTTTTTTTAATCTATGAATTGAGTGGCAACATGGGCGGGTCAAGAGATGAGTTGTTTAACTAAATGAGTCATTTTTAGTATGGGTTGAAAAGGGATCCCGAAGTCATAAACAAAATTTACTAATTTAAATACATAAACAAAAATAGTAAAGTAGTGACGTAAATCCTTGAATAAAAAGATTTACGACTTATATGCATAAAAGATAAATTTTTAGTTTCTTTCAATGGTTATTGATTTAATAGTGTTTCATATTTTTGTAGGGCCGGCTAGCATGGCGTTAACTGTCTAACGGTGTAGCTTAGTCGACAACTCAAAAGTATCCTTATACATCTTTTACCAAGTAAGTTTAAACATCAAGTTAAGGGATCCCGAAGTGTGTTCTATTTCACACCTGCATCATGATAATTATTAAGTAGTTAATTAAAAGATAGTAAAACTTACATCATGATAATTGTTTAGTAATTTCTCCCATATCGGTCAAAAGAGAATATGATAGCAGATTGGGTTAGTTGTGTTAAATTGTTGATTCACTGACAAGAGCTAACTCTCTTGATTCGCCTTCCTTAGTTGTTGCTTATGCACTTGCTGGCACGGTATGTGGAAATTGTATGTGTTAAATTTAACAAATGATTTTGGTTATTTTGTTTTAGGTTGACATTGACTTTGCGAAGGAGCCAATAGGGACGACAAAGGATGGAAAAAGTGTTTACTTCAGGGATGTTTGGCCAAGAAAACGTCGTGTGAAATCGGGAGTAAACGTTAATGCGGATGTTGATTCCGTTTGGAAACAAGCCAACAAAACGAACCCGTGCAACGCACGGGTCACCTCCTAGTTAAGATTAAATGTATGTAACATTTTTGATTAAACTTTGTAAATTAACTATATGCATTAATCCTCAAGTCTCTTTATATCTCAGTTTCTATTCTCAACCTCCAGTTACCTAGATATAAACTCACAATCCAATGGATCCCCATTGTTAGTTACTCGTGTATACGACATTAATATGAGGAGCTAGGGTCACAATCATAAGTCTTTGTTGAAATAAACTCACATGCAATATAATCTCCAACGTATACTAAGGAAGCATACACCACTAGTGCAATAAACAAATATGCAATGTAAACACAATATAAAACTCTATTGCAATAAACACACATCCAATAGCTCAAAATATAACTCTATTGCAATAAACTCCAATGCAATATAACTCAACGTTTAGTAAAGTATAAGATGCAATACTAAACGTACTAAATGTAATCAACTCGAAACAACCTAAGGCGTAACTCTTTCTCTTGTGACTCTTCTTATAAAATAATTTATAAGATCTCTTTGTAAAACACTTATAAAATCTCGTTTCACTTTTCTCTTATACTCTTTGCAAAACTCGGTTTACATTTCACAAGACACTTTACAAAATCCCTTTTTATCTTTTGCTCGAGTTTTAAAAACTGATAACTCACATCAATTCCCCTTTAAACTCCAAACTCTTTCTTTGAATCAGAACTCATAAAAAGATAAAAACTCAACAAAAATCACCATTTTAAGCTACCAAACACTCCAAACTCTTTATCTTTTTTTATCTTTTGCTCGAGTTTTAAAAACTGATAACTCACATCAGTTTTGTGATGTTATATAAACCTGCAATTCGGGATGGTATAACTCGCAATCATGTTAATAGTAACATTTATTAACACTATGTTACAATCTCATTGGAACTCACCTAAAGGATTATGACTAGTTCAAATCTTAAAATGAATTAGTGACACTAATAGTATCGCTATAACACTACATTCGCGACACTTATAAAACAACATGAATATGTTACTCCCAGATCACCCGTCGCCGGCTGGCTAAAACCAGCATGTTATTTCCACCATGCCAACTTTATCTTCTCCAAATAATACGATCCCGAATTGCAGGTTTATATAACATCACAAAACTCAACAAAAATCACCATTTTAAGCTACCAATCACTTAGAAATCAAATATAAACGTAAAGAAACAAGTTATACCTTGATTATGAAACGGGTTTTCGAACTGCCTCGAACCAAACTCGACTATTTCACGTTCCTCTTATATCAACTTGTTCCCGACACTCTCAGGAGTATGCTGGCGCTTTCCGTTTTAAAAACGGCTAAAAAACGGATATCGAATCTTCGTCGAAAGTTTAATCGACTCACGTTTTTCTTTCACCACCTTCCTCTGCTCGTTCTCACGTATTCATACACATCCAACACTGATTTTTTTCCATGTTGAAAGGGACAATTTCCAATTTTTCATAATCAACCCTTGACTTTTGAATAATTACACATTTAGTCTCTCGACTAACATCTATTACAAATTTAGTCCTTTTCTCAAATTTAGGTCGTTAAAATTCTCCCCCTCTTAAAACGATTCCGTCCCGGAATCAATCTGGAAAAGATGAGAATAACGGGGTCCTCGTATCATCCGCAGTTTCCCCCATCATCTCAACTCTAAAACGATTCTTCCATAACACTTTAACTAGATTAACTCTTTCTTTCTCGGCTCTTTCACTTCTCGATCTAGAATTTTAACTGGTTCCTCAAATAACAATTTATCTTTCTCTATTCTCAATTCCTCTATCGGTATACACACTTGTTTTTTCAGGTAAACACTTCTGAAGATAACACACATGAAACACGTTATGAATATATACTAGTTCCTATGGAAATTCAAGCTTATAAGCTTGATTTCCAACTCTCTACAGAACCTTGAACGGACCGATAAATCAAGGGCCTAACTTTCCTCGCTTCCCAAGTTGAATAATTCCTTTCTAAGGCGAGACTTTTGGCATAACTCTTTCTCCAATCTCAAACACCTTTGGTCGGTGCTTTTTGTCATAATACTTTTTCTGCCTCTCTTGAGCTACTCGCAATATCGGGGTGAGCGGGGTACCAATCCCGTACCGAACCGGTTGATACCGAATTTATAATAGTCATTATTTTGGTACCGAATATCGTATCCAAATAAACCGGTTGGTACGGTACCATGTTAAATACCAAAAAAACGGGTAAAATACCGGTACCATTGGTACCGAATACTGAATTTTTGAAAAATATGGTACCGAGTACCTTACCGCTTGTATTCGGTTGGTACCGGTTCGGTACCAATAAGATACAAGTATTTCGATACTTTTGTTCACCCCTATCGCAATCTATCTCGAGCAATGGCCACCCTCTCAAAAGTCAAATGCACTATCTCCGGTCCAGAAAATTGCTTCTTCCCTGGTTCCAACCAACAAGTAGGAGTACGACACTTCTTCCAATACAACGTTTCATACGGTGCCGCATCAATACTCAAATGATACGAATTATTATAAGCAAACTCCAACAATGGAACATACGAATTATCACGCAGGCCCTTAACATATCTTATAAGGTCTAAATAGTTCTCTCACTCTGCCCATCAGTCTGCGGATGAAAAGCAGTACTCAAGTGAACTCTCGTACCCAGTTATAAAACAATAATATCACTATAACACTACATTCAAGACACTTATAAAACCTCACGAATATGTTACTCCCACACTATCCGCCGCTGGCTGGCTAAGCTGAGCTCAACCTTCGGATGGCTTTGTTCAGCCGTCCGCTGGCTAAAAGCAACATGTTATTTCCACCATGCCAACTTCATCTTCTCCAAATAATACCACCCCGAATTGCAGGTTTATATAACATCACAAAACTCAAAACATCACCATTTTAAGCTACCAATCACTTAGAGATCAAATATAAACGTAAAGAAACAAGTTATACCTTAATTACGAAACGGGTTTTCGAAACGCCTATAACCAAACTTGACTATTTCACGTTCCGCTTATATCAACTTATTCTCGACATTCTCAGGAGTACGTTGACGTTTTCCGTTTTGGGAAAAGCTCAAAAATGGATATCGAATAATCGTCGAAAGTTTAATCGACTTATGTTTTTCTTTAGCCGCCTTCGTCCGCTCGTTCTCACATATTCAAACACATACAACACTGCTTTTTTTCCATGTTGAAAAGGACATATGAATTAGTTTTCAAATTTTCATAATTAACCCTTAGCTTTTGAATAATTACACATGAAGGTTCTTAACTAAAATCTATTACAAATTTAGTCCTTTCTCAAATTTAGATTGTTATAAAATAGTCTTTGTAAATACATACCCTATATTGCATTCTATCCGCTTCTGCCCGTTGATCCTTCTCTCCATTTCAACTTCAATAAGTAAAGTGTTTGCTTTGTAATTTATTGTTTATTGACAGGTTTATTGACACGCATAATACGTGAATAACTATATCCGAAACAATATAATTATCATATATAGAAAGATATATAGAAAATTATTAGTCATGTAAAAGCAATTTGTGCATGTTTTCAAGATGAGCTCGAAGTTAGAGAAAAACAAATTAAAAGTAAATAAAGATACACTACGTGTTGTATTTTAACAATGTCACGTGAATCAAAAATACTCAATGTATGTGTTTATTAAATTTACATCAGAACAACATATGCAAATGCATATGTTTTGTGTTATGAATCAAATATCTACCAAACCCCATATCAACTAACAATAACTATAGTAATTATTTAAAAGTCGTCATATTAAGAAAATAAAATAAAAGATTACAAATTAAAAACTAAAAAGTGGTAGGGGGTGTTTGTTTCGGCTTATATAACCGGCTTATGAGCTTATGTAATTTTTCATAAGCTCATAAGCTCATTTTTTTCAGCTTATAAGCTTATCAAGTTGAGCTTATAAATTTAAATAAGCCATAAGCTCAGCTTCATAAACTCATAAGCCGGAAAAAATGAGCTTATGAGCTTATGGAAAATTACATAAGCTCTTAAGCCCGTTTAATAAGCCGAAACAAACACCCTATGAGCTTATGAGCTTATGAAAAATTACATAAGCCCTCAAACACCCCTAAGTATAGCATGTGTTCGTTAACTAACCCATAATTTCTCAAACTTCAGCTATCTAACATAGTTTTTTTTCAATTTTTTTTTTCTTCATACAAGAGACAAGCTCGTCCACAAAAGCTAAAGATCAAAAACCAAAGCAGGAGACCATGTTCGTCCTACACAGAATGGCTTCTTCATCTCACCCTCTTTTCACTTCATCTCTTCGATTACCAACAAACCCATTAATCTCCAAACAATTTTGTAATTCAAAGTTTCAATCTTTTTGTCTTTTTAAGAAACCCCATTACCGTTTCTCATCCATTCCGGCTGCCGTCGCCGCCACCGACCCATCTACCGCCCTCGATGACAAGAATATTTCAGATGACGTCACTAACGAGCTCAAGAAAATCGTCCTACCTACTAATCAATCGTCACAAACACTCCTCAGAATCAGACATACTGTAAATTTACAAACTTTTTTTTTTATCATTTGCTGAATATTTATAAAAATTTATTGAAAAAAATGTGAAATTTGATATGAATTTGTTATTGTTTGACTGAAATTTGGTCACAGGATTAAACCTTGTAAGAATATTTAGCAATTTGTATCTAATTTATGTTATATATAAGAAAATACTTGGAGTTTGACTAATGATAAGTCAAAATACATGTAGAATTAAGGGAATGTAGAGTTGAGCCGATTCGTATAATTTATGTTTTTTGTTTATGTGTTTGCTATGGAAACAGTGTGCTCATGTCATGGCTATGGCAGTTCAAAAAGTATTTCCGGATGCCAAAGTAACGATTGGTCCGTGGATTGAACATGGATTTTATTATGATTTTGATATGGAGCCTTTGACGGATAAAGACCTTAAGAAGATTAAAAAGGAGATGGTAAGTTGTTGAAAGTTAAAATGTTGCGTATTTTTTTATGTACTTTTTTGGCTGTATAATTGGGTAAGGTATTGATAAATTGTTGTTTCAGGGTACGTAATTTGTTATTTGATCATCTGTAGGATCGTATCATTGGTCGGAATTTACCTTTACTTAGAGAAGAAGTGACACGAGACGAAGCTCACAAAAGAATAACGTCCATTAATGAACCTTACAAATTGGAAATTTTGGATGGGATCAAGGAAGAGCCTATCACCATCTACCATATTGGTAACACTCGTCTGACCCTATACGACAGTCATAATTAAAGTCAATCCCCCTTTATAGGGTGGTCGATGCTTATAAGTAGTGTGCTTGACTTTTTGCTGTAAACTATCCATCGTTATAGGTAATGAATGGTGGGATCTTTGTGCGGGTCCTCATGTTGAAACTACTGGAAATATTAATAGACGAGCAGTACACCTTGAATCTGTTGCGGGTGCTTATTGGAGAGGAGATGTAAACAAACCAATGCTTCAAAGAATTTATGGAACAGCATGGGAGAACGAAGAACAATTGAAAGCATATTTACACTTCAAAGAAGAGGCTAAACGTCGTGATCACAGGCGTCTTGGCCAAGATCTTGATCTCTTCTCTATACAGGTCCTTAACCCAATACCCTTAAAACCGCATTTGAGTTGGTTTTTACTGGTAATATTAATTATTTTGAAGTCTACAGGATGATGCTGGTGGAGGGTTAGTGTTCTGGCATCCTAAAGGTGCGGTTGTGAGGCAAATAATTGAAGATTTATGGAAAAAGATTCACACGGAACGCGGTTATGATCTTCTGTACACTCCACATGTAGCAAAGGCGGACCTTTGGAGTATTAGTGGTCATTTGGACTTCTATAGAGAGAATATGTATGACCAAATGAAGATCGAGGAAGAACTTTATCAGCTTCGTCCCATGAACTGCCCTTACCATATTTTGATTTACAAACGGAAACCTCATTCTTATCGTGACTTTCCAATCCGGGTTGCAGAGTTAGGAACAGTTTATAGATACGAATTATCCGGTAGCTTACATGGGCTTTTCCGTGTTAGAGGCTTCACTCAGGTCAACATTTATATGATTGCTTCTGCAGCTTTTAATTGATTCATAAGTGTTGTCTGTTATTTATATCGTTGATTTACAGGATGATGCACATATTTTTTGCTTAGAGGATCAAATTAGAGATGAAATCAAGGGTGTCCTGGATCTTACTGAACAACTGTTGCTCCAGTTTGGGTTTGACAAGTATGAAGTCAATCTTTCTACCAAGCCCGAAAAAGCCGTAGGTGATGACGATATTTGGGTGAAAGCAACCGGTGCATTGAAGGAAGCCTTAAACGATAAAGGATGGGCTTATGAAGTTGATGAAGGAGGTGGCGCATTTTATGGCCCTAAGATTGATCTCAAGATTGAGGATGCCCTCGGGAGGAAGTGGCAATGTTCCACCATACAGGTATGCTCGTATGTCAACCGTTTATTTTCTTGTGTTTGTGAAGCAAAGTCTGTTTTGATGTGCTTTTACTATTGGCAACTGTATTATTAGATGATTAGCTTTTTGTGTGTGTAACAACTTCCTATTATTTAAAAATTAGGATTAACGAAGAGGTAATTAGGTACTTTTATTTTAGGAATACTCACAGTTATAACCTAACCTCGCCATGAAAAGGACTTCTCCTAAAACACGCATTAGGAATGATTTCTTCTTCTTCTTCTTTTTGTGCAGAAAATTGCCAAATATGATTAAATTTGTAAGTGTTTTTTTGCGATTAAAAATGAAAATGGTCAAACTCACAAGATCGCAGAATGCAATTTGCGATTTGAGGGTTTGCCAAAAAGTCGATCAGATGTTTTATTGCAGCTAATACTAACTAATTATGTAACACCTAAAGTTGTGAGTGTCATAGTAATTTAATTAGAGGGTCTGTTTTTGTAGGTTGACTTTAACTTACCACAACGTTTCGACATCACATATATTGATTCAAACTCCGAGAGAAAGAGGCCGATTATGATCCACAGAGCGGTTCTTGGATCTTTGGAGCGGTTCTTTGGTGTACTTATAGAGAATTATGCTGGAGATTTTCCTTTGTGGCTCTCTCCTATTCAAGCTCGAATTCTACCAGTCACCGACACACAGGTAAAATAGAGCTCATTATTAAATCAGGTTTGACTGTTTGTTAAATGTCGACAATACACTTTGAGTTTGTTATTATAACAAGGAGGTTATGCCTACCATTTGTAGCTGGAATACTGTAAAGATCTTACGAAGAAGTTGAAAGCTAGTGGTATACGAGCCGAGTTATGCACGGGTGAGCGACTTCCAAAGCTTATTAGGAACGCGGAGAAGCAAAAGATACCATTAATGGCTGTTATCGGTCCCAAGGAGGTTGAAACGGGGAGCGTTACAGTTAGATCTAGATTTGGCGGGGAGCTGGGAACGATGGGTGTTGATGATTTTATTCGCAAGATTAAGGATGCTGTTGACAGTCGAACATTCATTTGATACGATTTAAACGTGAAGATTTTTGTGCAATCGATCATCCATTGATTATTAGTTATTTTGGTAGAAACACACAACGTAAAACAAATACACACACGAATAATGACATAGTTATTGTTCACTTTAAATTTTGACTACAAAGTTTATTCGGTTATACGTTTATATGATTTTATTTTTAGATAACTAACTCTTTCGTGTCTACTACCGAACCATCTTCCTTGATATCATGGATGTCGTGTTTCTTATGTAGCAGCAGGTTTTATCTATCTTGGTTATTATGTTATCACGAGCTATACGTTGACGTTTTTACAAAGTTAGAAGAATAATTTACCGCAGAGTATTAAATTCTGGTCTGAATTGTTTAGGGGTTGTCTTCTTACAGAGGATATCAACAATTTCATAGAAACTCCATAATATGTGAAGGCACTAAATGGAAACACAAGAACAGGGTAAGAACTGCCCAAGAAAACGATAATGAACACAAGGATTTAAATATTTTCGACAAGGAGTTTGACCTATGTCCACAGCCGCATTTGTAACTCAATATTTTTCTTTGGGATTATTGAGTTTTGGAGATATGTGTAGAAGACATGACATAGAGGACCAGAGGTAAAAGCAATGATTTAAAACGGTCGAACTGTCCAGGTCCGATTGGAAAGGGGGGGTTGGGTCGGGTTTTATGAAGTGGCTAGTAACTTGTGAACTGGAAGCAGTCAACAAATCGGGTTTTATGAACTGGCTAGTAATTCGCCTACATCTTCATATTTCAGACCACTTTTCTGACAGTTTTCCGCAGACCGTTAACCAGTTCAGCTGTCCGGTCCATCTGGTAGGATCAGTGGACGGTTGAACTGACAGGAGCAAATGAAGTTAAAGGTCACTCATGACGGCTAGGAGTGGGAGCTTCAGACTCTTCTTCAACTTCCTTTTGTTATATATGGTTTAGTCCTACAGGTTGTGACCCGTTTAATTTTCACAAAGTTGAACACTTAGTAATGGCTAGCTATCGAACATTGGTACATTTTGTCACATCAAGATAACATAAGCTCGATGAATATCCGGAAAATATTAAAAACGTTAAACGTAATTAACAAACATTAACATAACTAAAACCGACTAAAATATATAATATAAAAACTCTTTTCATCTAAAAGATGTTTTTCGGAAGTGATTATTAAAAGTATTTTATTATTAACCGATGTTTAAAAATAAATACATTTAACTAAGGTAACAATTTATATATAATAATAAATATACCAAATATCTTTAATATATAATAAAAGAGGGGCCTTAAATGTCATATGACAAAGTAAGAACCATTGCCATGACGAAGTAAGAACCATTAGATGGGTTAACTTCTTTGATTTTAACCGTTAGATCAAATTGATGATGTCATCAAACACTATTTTCATTTTACACATTTTTAAAATACATAATTACATTCTCTCTTTAATTCACAACTGTACTAAAATAAAAACAAAATTCTAATCTATTCTAAAAAATCACTCAATTTGAACTATGATTTACCTTATTGTTATTTCAAAATCTCCTAATAAAAAATATTAAAACATGTGAATAAACGTAAAACTGTTTATGTTTTTATAATTATAAACAACATGTGTATAAACGTAAAGGTATATATGTTATTATACGTATAACATTGTCTTTTCACAATAACTTAAAATCTACATAAACATAAAGTTTATGATTCAATTTTTATTTTTTTTCCGCGCTATCGTGGGACAATAATCTAGTAAAAAAACATAATACAAACAACTTGACATTTGCAAGACTTATACCAATACATATACATATACTAGTATACATACAATTATGCTTTTACACACCTCCTAGAAGTTGAAGACAATAAGCAATCTTACCACACTCTTGCAGAAAATCTGCCAAGACTATTCCATCCCATGTGACATTACTCCTAAAGTTATCTAAATCTTTTCTATCTAATAAATGGGAGATAGAGATGATGTCATATAGCTGATGTGGCACATCCTTAAACTATCCACCTAAGATTGATTATTGATGTAATGATGTCATTATTCAATTATATTAATTATAATATTATATATATAGCAGATGTTTTATGAAAAGGAAAGAGAAAAGAAAGAAGGAAAGGAAAAAAAAAACAAGCGTATTGTGGAAGCTATACAACTTTGAAATACTCGCTGCCAATGATATCCAAGAAATTTAAATTTGCTCCACCATTCAACAATTTTGAGTTTTCCACTACACCCTTGTAGTCTTTCTTCTTTACCAAACCCAAATTCCTTTTCTGTTTCATATTAAACCAAGTCGTTTCTTTCTTCTTTTCTAATCATCAAATTCGCGATGTGGGTTTTTTAATGTTTTGGATTTGAATTGTTGAAATATATATCTTTAATTATGATTTACTTATTTCTATTGATTGGTTTGATTTGGTGAAACATCTATTGTAATGAAGAACAGGGGCGGTTGCAGGACAAGTGAAGAGGGAGCTTGCACTTAGTGATATCTCTATCAAAAGGTAACTCTGAGTTTAATTAATTTCATTTTAGTTTTAGATTTTTATTATGTATTTTAACTAATGTTGTTTTGTTGCGGTTTGAATAGAGCCCATAATGTGTTTGATGATATGTCAAATATTTTTATTTCATGTTGATTTTTTAATTCAAGTACTCAATCAACAATCATAGTAAAGATTTGCGATTTTTTAGGACAAAAAGCTTTAAGAGATCGAGATTTCACTAAGTGTTCTATACGGTCTTTTTTTGTGTTTTATAGTTTGTGGGTATGTTAATTCTAAACTGTTTATGTTTAACAAATGGATTCGGTTTCCTTTTTTTATAGATTCCATGCGGTATGTAAATTGCAGGTCCAAGTGCCACCACTCTCCCTCCTGGCATCATTGAATGGGTTTTACTTTAGTATAATTTCATCAGGTATTATTCAATCGAGCATATAATGTTTTACATGACAAGTATTTCGTGAAAAAATTTGAGCTAAATGTAAAAAATATTTCTTAGGATGCATGATCTCCGATGAGTGAGAAATAAAGACTCTAGATTAGCATAAATGCATCAAGTTTATAAAGCATTAAACAATGTTAATCGGGTTGAGTCTTCGAGTTTTGGTTAATGTCGTAATAAGAAAACTCATATTGGAGTTTCTATAAATTTGATGTATCTTTTTGCGAAAAACAAAATCCACACCAAAAATATGAATCATTAGACATATTTTTTGCTAAAACACAAATAGAATACGGGTTGAAGTCGTTTTTGTCATTTTTGGTTATACAACAGTTTAAATATTTGATCGAATGATTACAAGGTTGTAGGCATTAGAAATGGAGTCAGTAGACTCATGAGTTTTTCTCGGTATGGATCGAAACATATATATTGTGTAACCTTTTCATTTTTTTCAGGTCCTTATCCTCGAGTTGCCATACGATGTCTAAGTTGTGGAAGTTGAGTAAAGAACAATATATATGGTGCATATTTTTGGCAGGTTGTGAAGATGATGACCATCTCATCTTACTAAACTGCAAGTGTGTTTGTTTTTATAGTTGATTGTATAGATTTCATTCTTGTTTGATTATCATTAGTATTCTTTGGAAAATGTCCATAGATTGGAAAAAGGTTAGAATTGGAGGTTCTGTAACGGAGGGAAAGAAAATAATACAAATATTATTAGTCTACATGCTATTTCCCTATTTTTAAGTCATTGTTAATACACAAGTCAGAGAAGGGGCAACAAGTTTTCCATATCACTCATTCCATCATAACAATTTGGTAATTATACAAGTTCAGTTAAAATGTTGCATAAAATATTTACAGGTAATAAGTTATGTGACAGGAAACTCCTTTGTAAAGTATTTTCATTATATAAGAATATTTAAGTATTTTCAATATATAAAAAAGTATTCATATGAGGGGTCTAAAGACTTTTTCAATCGATAAATAATAGATAAACTTCATTTGGATACTCACTAGAGTTCTTGCAACTTATCGAATAAGACGACCAGAATCTTGCCAAAAATGTATCGCACACACAATACAATATCTAATCTAAAGCTTCCTAGATTATCAAACATAACACCAAATTACTAGAAGTACACTTTAGATCAAATTGTTTTAAAAAAAAATCCGAGAAACACCTAGAACTCTAACTTTACCTTGATATGTTAAAATTGATTAAAGAGTTATATTATATTACACCAGCTTAAGCACCCCTTCTAATAAAAATGAACTTCTATGATTAAAATCAAACGAATTCATGTTAGTTGACTTTCATATTCATAGTTAGAGTCAATATTTTGTGTAATAAAAATGAAATTGTTTAATTAATCGGTGTTTAAAATTCTAAAGTTTTTAGCGGGTTTAAGAAAATTTAAGTAGTTTATTAGCCGATTTAAAGAGTTTAGTTCTTCAAATGAACAAAAAAAAAGTTTATTATATAAAATGAACATGTGGAAAAAGTAGGAAATATTCTGACTATCTTAACATATTTCTAAACATTGCTAAATTTATGTGTTGTTTTCACTTTTTAATACTACCCCATGTATACATGGGTGATAAGCTAGTTGTGTATATGTATACCTCACCTCCACTAACACACTTGCCATTGTTTCCAAGTCAAAAAAACCCTCACATACACACACACTTTCTTTCTGTCTCAGTTTCGTCCAGAAGAAGAAAGGAAGAAGAAAAATAAATTAAACAGGTTTACTAAGTCACAAGAATGGAGGTAACATAGCCTTATAGCCAAACACCCCATTTCAAGAGCCAAAACCTTCGAAAATGTCTAAATCATACCCAAATGCATCATTTTAACATCCACAAGTTTAAACATCATCAAGAAGGTAAAAACACTTACTTGTTTATTTTCATGTACTAAAAATTGGGTAGAAAACGGATTAAGGGCAATTGGGTGGTTAAAACAAGTCAGAATGGATAATAAGTGAATATAAGCTAAAAACCACCAAAATAAGCACACTACTCATCTAATTAGTTTAAAACACTCACTTGTTTATTTCATGTACACAATAATTGTGTATAAAACGGATTAAGGGCAAATGGATGGTTAAAATGGGTCAAAATGGGTAATAAGTGACTATAAGCTAAAAACCACCAAAATAAGCACACTACTCACCTAATTAGTTATTGGTATGTATGATGTATAAAAATGGTAAAAAGATATAAAAATAAGTTAAAACGTGTCAAATGGGTAAAACCGCAAAATGAGTAAATAAGCTAAAATGAACCGAAACCCGGACTATTGCTCATCTCTACTTTTCCTTATCTTTTTATCTTCATTTTCATGCTAGTTGTTCCTCTATAAATCATGTAACTAGTGGGTTTGCATTTTCGCTCATATCTCGTGTTTTAACTTGGAACGGTACGGATAATCTAACTCGTTTGGAAGTGCTTAATGTTTGTAGCTTTGTGGTGCGAATAATCTGTTTTGAAACATATTTATAACCTGATTATTTTTGATTATATGTTAAACTTGGTCCTTAAAGTTATATGTCGGGTTGCATGTATACCAACATTGAACGGTTTTACCCTCGAAACATTAAAACCATGTAAACGAAAATTATGAAATTCTATAAACCATTCCAAATAATCTCTTTTCAAAAGCTGATAACGAGTCTATTATGTATTTAAAACCTACTTGTATTTTTACCTTGTTGGACTTTACCAAACCGAGTTCCTATTTTTAAAATAAACGGAAAAACCCTCTTTTTGTCAAAATAATTCTTTAGACATATTTTTGTTACAAAATAAGCTAAATTATGTTAAAAATGATTTTTATGATGATATTACAATATATAGATTTAATTACATAAATCGTCCTTATGGTTTATTCAAAATTACGGATTTCGTCCCTATGTGTAAAACATGGAAACTAATTACGCTTTTCGTCCCTAAAATGGATGTCCGTTAAAATTTTCCGTTAAAATTTTCGTTAACTAATTACACATTTCGTCCCTAAAATGGACGTCCGTTAGAAATTAGGGACGAAAAACGTAATTAGTTTCAAAACATGGACGATTTATGCAACGTTTCAAACTTAGGGACGAAATCCATAATCTTGAATAAACCTTAAGTACGATTTATGTAATTAACTCCAATATATATAGAAAATAGAGTCGAAAATCAGTTTTGGGTCAAAAACCGAGTCGTTGAGTGTACCAGTTTCGCGACTATTATTCGTAAAAACTTTACGAACTGTTTAACGTATATAAGATGGTTAAAAATGAGGGTTACTTTATGTAAACAAGAAAAATATATTATAAAGTGGTCAAACCAACTTATTAACGTATATAAGATGGTTAAAAATGAGGGTTACTTTATGTAAACAAGAAAAATTTATTATATAGTGGTCAAACCAACTTATTTAAGTTTCGTTCATTAAAAGCGTAAGGTCAAATTTTTTTTAAACTTACGATCCAATATACGAGTAATTGACGGTTAAATCGATAATATTATTACTATATATATTATGAACCACCCTTGGGGATCCTTGGGCATATTATAGCGTCATCTGTAGTATGGCTCCACCTGTAGAGGAACGTTTTTCTATAGCTTCTCTTCAAAACGTATTGGAAATGTTATGTGGCCAAAATAAATCGAAAGGGGCGTATGGTACTATACCTAGCATTTTATATTACATGGGTGAGCGGTTGTGTCATGACATACACCCCGATGACACCGGAAATATGGGAATAACTACCCGTATTTTCATATTATTTATACGCTATGATGAATTGACGGATATTGTATGCTTGACGGATTGAGATGCTAATATTGGATTGATAAGTGTTTTTACGTATGTACTTTTTTAAAATGAATGTTTAAACTGTGTTATTACGTCTTCTTTTATATTATTCTGCTTTTCTCTTATCCATACACTGAGCCGTTTTGCTCAGCCGTTTCCGTGTTTTAATTCTTAACGGCAGGTACTCATGGGAATGTTCAGGGAGAGCGTTAGAGAGCTTAGCACCCTAGATATCTCTCCTAGTTGTCTATTTTATTTTCCGCTACAATGTAAACTATGATTATGTTTTCCACCGCACCTTATGTTATGTAAAGTCGTAGTGACACCCTAATGATGTATGTTTAAGACTTAATCACGTTTATGAAAGTTATGTTTGGAATAGGGGTGTTACACTTAAAAACTAGGTACATGTACATATACTGAGTGAGGCGAGAAAAATCCTCGGTTTCCTCCGCGTTAAACCCTTGATTATTTAAATCATCTAATACCCTTCATTCCTTGTTCGAATCGAGTTCATTCTTTCCAATTTCTTACCCTCGACTTTCTTAGTTGATTGTACTTCAATTTCTGTGATATTATGTCTCATCTTATACATGCCGTACAATGGCCTTGAATTTTTGTGTAGCGAAATTTGAGAGACTTCGTGTGATATCACAAAATAGGCCATTCAAGGTGAAAATTTTAACTATATATATTATCACAAAATAGGCCTGATATGTAAAATCTAGTTTAATTTTAAGACTCGAAATACGCTAATACTCGACTACACACTATTAGGCAGTGAACCTAATCGCGTATAATATAGTTCAGGTAAGTCAGATTCGTTCGCAGGGACTTAGTTTAGTTTAAAGTAAAGAATTAATAAAACTAATTAATTTGGGTGTTTGTGACCGAGTTGTCACGTTGCTTGACTAATTTGAAAGTAATTATAACGTAAATGTTGTTTTGAAAAGATTGTTTGTTTTTGAATATCAATTAAGGGAAAAGACACTCGTTGGGTAGTTCACTAATAGTTTGACTTCACTTAAGCAATTGAACCTAAGGGCTTGTTTGTTTATATTAAGTCACGTTTGGATATAACGACTGTTTTGATAAATGACGGCTGAGTGAAATAAGTGATGTTTGTTTTGTATTCTGAATAAAGAGTAAATAATAAAATTTGTAAAAAAACATATGAAAATTTTCGACTTAATGGAGAAAACACCACCCCCATGGCTTTATCAGTTAAGTCATGTTTTCCAGATTAAGTCATACACAAACAGACTCTTCATGACTTATCGCATTAGGTTATATTAATATCAAGTCAATGAAGTTCATATCAAACACTACCTTAGCTTTACTTCTAGTTTATAATTAAGTTTCTCTCGAATACTTAATTAACTTTAATTATCTTAAACTCTACCGTTTCTCTCGAATACAGTAAAAGTCCTAAATGACTCAGCTTTAAGAACCAAGTCGATGTTGATGATTTAATCTTATAAAGCTTCATCTCGAATAGCTTAACTAGTTTTCTAATCTAATCTCTTGTATTTATTAACTAGCGTTCTCGTTTAACCTAATTATTTAAGTTTCTATTACTAATTCCTCTCGAATATTAGTAATTTTAAATCAGTTAAAGACCGATTGATTACTTCACTAAATGTTTTAACCTAACTTTAGATTCCTCTCAAATACCTAAAATTTAAATCAATCAAAAAGCATATGAAACTTTAACAATATTTAAGATGAAAACAAAAACGGATTTTCGATTAAACATGCAAATATCTAATTAACATTCAACGACAAAAGCTAAATCATCCTAAAAGATCCTTAATCCAAACAAGTGTTTAAAGTATTTAGCTACTCATAGTCATAAAGCAAAAATCAATAAAAATTCAAATAAACATAGTACCAATTCGAAAATAGAAAAGAAAAAAGTTTGGAAATCAATGTTGTTGAAGATCTCTCTTCAAAATTATGTTACTTGCTCTTCTTGCAGCTCCAAATTCGATTTCTTAACCCCACGATCGACCTCACTGATATTAAATGTGGTGTTGAAAGTTCTATTTATAGGAAGAAATTCGGAATCCCAAAATCCTCCGATGCGTCGCATTAAGTACCACTGTGCCACAGTGGTACATGTTTCCAAATGGTAAACTAATACTGATCACGTTGCGTCGCATCCATATGTCACTGCGTTGCAGTGACTGGTTTCTCGAATGTTCTTGCCCCTTGAATGCTTTGACTGAGTCGTATTACACCTTACTGTGCCATATTGCATGTCCTGTTCACCAATACTCGTCCTTTTGACCATTTTTTTTTGCGTTTCCTTGGCCAAATAACCACTTACTGATCATAATGAAACGTGTCACTTGAATAAAACACTTTTACACGATTAAATGTAAAAATCTATCTTATCCATCATAATTTTAATATAAAAATAATCAAATATCACATATAAATATACATGTTAATATGTGATATCAAGGCCATTCAATGTGAAAATTTTAACTATATATAGAAATTTTAGGTATTATCTCAATTTGTTATAAAAAGACAAAAACAAAGGTATTTGAATCATAGAAGTCTATTATTCAAATTCTCATCGGTGACATAACTTGTCGCTAACTTATATGCAAAGAAAGTTATCACTAAATTAACGAAAAATAATATTATTTGTCGAACATTCTTAGAAGAAAGATTTTTGATCAAATATCGTGTATCTTACTCTAATAGATTGTTCCTACTTGGTATCATTGTCAATCTGAGCCTCTTATAACACATTATAGAACGCACATATAACTTTAATAATATAAGTTTTGAAAATCTTCTTCCAACATATGCGATAGTTACGGGAATATAAATAGGTAACATATTTTCACATTGTAATAATTTTTTAAGCAACTTTACTTTGATGTAGAGGTTATTTGCATCAATATCATATTCTTCACGTATACTTGAGTAGGGATGTTCAACGGTCCAGAATCGGACTGACCCGGGATCGACCGGACCAGATTGCGGACCAGGAAATGGAAATATTTTGGACCGAGAACCGAACCGGAAATCTCGGTTCTGCTTTCGGTTCGGTTCATGGCGGTCCGGTCGGTTCTCGGTCTAAAACCGATATATCTTGTAATTACTCGGTCTATTTCTTTCTAAGTAAATTTTTTGAAAATAATGTCTAAATTAATTTTAATTTTCTTAGCTTTATTTCTTAGCAATGAGATATTTAAATCCTATAATAAGAAATGTTTATCTAGCGAAGTGGATATGTGAGTTTTGGTTTTGACAAAACATTAACTAAATTAAGATATATCAAATTTTGGAACAACATGACAACTAAATGTATGAATTTGATACATATTAATATAATTTGTTATGAAATCAAAAATACGGTTTATTATTAAAACTTATAAAATGTTTTGGACAAAAAATAAATAAAAGAGATAGACACCCAACAAAATCAAAGACTTTAACGTCTACTACAAAATAAAATAAAAAAGAAGCGTTACAAGTCATGTATTCGGTTAAGTTCTTTTCAGATGGACCGACTGTTCGGTTGGGTTCTAGACCAAGGACCGAAATATGGGTATTTAGTGGATCGGGGACCGGGTCAAGTTGCACGTTTCAGTTCGGTTTCGGTCCAAAACCGATCGATTTATTCGGCTTTTTTCGATTCTCGATTATTTTGAACATGCCAATTCTTGAGTACGACTTTAAGATAAAGACAACATAAATTAAGACTTGTGATCATCAAAGTATTAAAACATTGAGAAATTATTATTATATAATAACTAAAATTCTTTTCAAACTCTTCATATTGATCGTATATTATTTTGTGAGAAAAAATTGTTTGATTAACAATCTACAAGAATCGAAGTAATTCAACTTAGAGGCTTAGATAATTACCCGACTTGATTAATGAAGCATCGTTTAACTAGTTGGTTTCTCAACAATTTAAATTTGCTATTTTTTTATAAATTAATATTTAATTGTTCATACATAATAAATTATAAAGAGGTCAATATACTTTTAGGCCCTAATTAACGAGATAAACGTTACAATTGTTTTACTTATTTAGAGTTATAACTATAATAACATTATAAAGGGTTACTTCCTATAATTTGGAGACTTTCGAAAATCAGGATCTGCGTAATGATAATGATAGCACTTGTTAAAATTCTCTACGGTGTGAGAGATTGATCAAAGGCCAATAGTTCGAAACATAACTGTAAAGATTGGTCGACGAGAAGATGAAGTAGAGCCACTTTCATAGTAGGTGGAATCAGTAGTCTTCGTTCGGTTACCTTTAAATCTTTATGACCTTCTTGGAACGACTTGTCGAACAAAGTATCAAAGTTTCGTGGCCCCAAACCTTTATCACCAAAAAAGTTGTGTTGACTTCTTTTATGAAGAGAAACAAATAATATCATCTAACCTTGTTTTCATGATTATAGTCACAATATACTATATATTTGTTTCCTACTAATTAACACTATATTAAATAATATTATCAGTGCTAATTATATGCAGGCCATTATATGGCAACAATCTATGTTAAATAGTTTCATTATCAACATATTTAATTCGTTCCTATCTTATTGAAAACGAAAATGACCTGCAAGCCTACCTGTAACACACCATTTTAATCCTATCTTTTGTGAATATGTGTTATCATCACTAACAAAACAATATTATTTGAAATGATTCAATGAACCTTACATATGTTATGAGAGGGATCAAATTTGGACTTATTTGTAGTCTCATTTAACGTTTTTTGTTTATGTTCTTTTTACACCATGTATGAGGTATGAGGTGGTGGAGAAAGGACCACTTGACCTATGTATTTTCACTAATTTGATAGCTTGATTTGATCCGAAATCATCAATTGTATCAATATTTTTTTCCGTAAAAAGGAAACGTCGAGTTTATTAAAATGAGGTGTCATGTTTTTTGGGAAGGTTTTCAACTTTCAAATAAGTCTAGTTAGTCCTTGTAGTAAGAAATCGAGCAAAAGGGTCCGTGTCGTGCACTAGCTTGATGTCTTTATTGATAGCACAAGGAAGCGACACAATGTTTTTATAAATATAGATTTGAATCTCAACTCTTATGAATACGAAGACGAAGACCAACAACACGCAAGTGTTTTCGATTGTATAGTACAAAGATATAAAGCAAACATGACAAAATTAAACCACTTGCAAGCATATAGTTCCAACCAAAGAAAGGCAATCATATGATTAGACTATAAATGATAGGAGCTACTTGGCACATAAGCTACACCATCCAAATTCTACCAATAGAAATAAAAGGAGATTGATAATGGCATCTAGTCATGATGATAAATAAAATTAGTGGAAGAATCAATTATTTAAACTTAATGTCTAAGTATAGTACCATTAAGAATAGGTCAATCCAAATCATAAATAGTATTAAGTACAAGTTAGTACTTGTTTGGCTCCCATTTGAACAACATCTTACATGTTTCCTTTGACTTTTTGACTTGAGTTAGTGTTAGACACTATGGTGCCACCTTTCATCAATAAGTCTCTTTCTATAACAAAAATATTAATCATTAATGAAGAGATAAGATAATGATGCATTGTCCCATTAAGTTCAATCAAGATTCATGTATCAAAATGAATGGTATTCTCTCTAGTTACAAATAAGTGGTTTATTTTCATAATTATATTAACAATATAGACAATTAGTAGGTTATGTGTATGCATACAAAATTCCAAAGACAACATAATATATTGTAAATAAATAAATAATGGAATCTCAAAAGTAATTAAGCTTTCTAGAAAAGATAAAGATGGGTTCTCATGAGCTGGCCTTAAGTATAATAAAAAGTTAATATACCATTAGTTTTGAATGGTTCCAAATTCATGTAATCTCTTTTGTTTTTCCATACTGTCTTGACTAAAATTGGACTATTAATGATACCAATATCACTTACTATAACAGGAAAGAGAGGTCCAAATACCCTAAATAGATAGATGTATAAAAATAAGAATCAATCACCGTAATAATCACCTATCACTTACACTTTACAAAAATAATCACCTGATTCGCGACGAATTTCTCGCGACACTTTATCGTCGTGAGAAGTACATAAAACAAAATCAGACCAATAAAAATCAGTCACGTCGTCGCGAAAATGAATAGTGTCGCACGACAACTTGTCGAATTTATATTGGTCTGATTAAAATATGTGTACTTTCGCGACAAAAAAATGTCGCGAGAAATCCGTCACGAATTAGGTGATTATTTTAATAAAGTGAAAGTGATAGGTGATTATTTTGGTAATTTGCTCTAAAAATAATGGATAATTATAAGCAAAACGAATTTAAGACGCCACAAGCCAAGATCGATTGATATGCTTTTACAAGACAATATCAATAGCAAGATAATGTTCTACCTAAAGCCACAAAAGATCTCGAAAATGTGAGGAATTTTTACGGTTCTTCTTAAAGTGTATACCTTTAAAGAAGGTAAGAATCAAAATATGAACAAAGTGCAACCATTCTTGTGGTACTAGCAACATGGTCTGCCACATTTCTAACAAAAGTATTGATTCTTTATGAGAAAATATTCTTCTAATCTAAATTGTTGATCACTAAAGCATACCATATTATACCAAATATTGATATTGCATTAAATAGTAAAAGAAAATATCCAACACAATATATGTGAGAAATCAAGATGGTTTTCTAAGATTCAACTGTACTTCATAGAGAATCAGGATCTTTCTATTTAGGTTACAAAATTTTCGGGCTTTTATCGATTAATTGTCGTTTAGTACTAATCAAGCTTATAAGTAACCCCACAAAATACTTGAAATAAAAATAAAAATAAAAAAATAAAAAGCATTTCCATAAACATTTTTGTGATAAGTACTACCACTAACTACACCACTATCAAATGCCATTATAGAAAGGAGTCCTTCTAAACCTTTTCTGATCTCACCTTCATTCCTACACAACCCAAAAGCAGTAGTGTATCGTTTCCTTTCTCTTAAACAAACCCGCGATGAGGCGGATATTGGCTGCGGTGAGGCAAAACATTGAAAATATGAGGAAGAGTCATAAAGTGGCCGATGAAAACATGGTTGGAGAAGGAAATGGAAATGAGTTTCCAATTATAGTTCATACAAGGCAATCGCGTAATGGTATTTCTATTATACATAGCATAGTTAAAGCTCCAATCTCACTTGTATCATGTCTATTTTTTCATCCGAATATTAATAATGCTACTGATGGTGTTTGGGTTTCGGGTGAGCTCACACGGATATCAGAGGTTAATCATCTTATGGTTAGTGACAGCATGCGGTATGCTATATTGATTTGAAGTTGCAAGTAGTGGTGGTCACTTTAGTGCGGGTGTTATGAGATATGTAGCGATAAATACTTCATGTTCGTATATTCTTATATTTCTATACATGATCTCATGTGGTAGATTAATATACAATCGTCAATACATGGAAGTCAGGGTCAAGACAGGGTTGCCTTCTTTGCTCTGCATTTTACGTTATTAGTTACTACTTACTAGTTACGTATGTACATATAGTCCTCATCTCCATATGCTTTTTGGTTCGAAATCGAGTTTGTGTTGTAAATCTCTTGTTATAAATTTAAGTGATGATCTTTTTTTTTTTTTTCATATCTATAGGCAAGATGATTGTTATATTCAAAGTTAAAACGTGATACATATGACATATAAAGTCAAAACGTGACTATTTTGGGACGGATGTAGTAATATGTAACTCTATTAATGTGGCATCATTTTATTGTTCGTGGTACTAAGCAGATTAAGCATATTAGATCTAGATTTCAAACGATCACTAGACTGTAAGAGGAGCCTAGGAGGTTGCATTCAGCATCTTAGTAAAAAAAATACCAAGTGATAGTCCAATCGGTCAGCACAGATCACATTCGAGAAAAAGTGAAAGTAATACGAGAAAAGTTAAAGGTAAACAGAAAATGAAATAAAGCCAATTATTTCTTTACAAAATTGAGAGACTAAGAGTTGATATTTTGCATTTATTGGGCTAAGATTTGCTGATTGTAAACATATCAATCAAAAATCAAGAAACCTCAGCACAGATTTTACTTTGATGCTTGTCACGAGATAGAACTTTTATTTATGGATCGATGCTTGTTACTTTAATTAACGTATTCAAGAAAGTGAAAACTTTCGAAATACCTAGAACATCAAAGAGTACTTAAGTTTAGTCCTGAGTTGATCAACTATATTCAGGATTTGATTTTTATTTTATTTATTTAACGGATGTAACTCACTCAACCAACCAAAAAGTATACCATTTCGACTTTGATTGACTAACCACAAGAATATTTCCATGGAAAATTTAGGACCATATAACCCTAGAATATGAACAACACCATAAATCCTAAGTAGTTCCAATCTACAACCAATAGTGAATTAGAGAGAGTAATCTATTGTCTTATATTTTAACATTTAGTTCTTATTTTTTTGAAACGGGACACGAGTTTGTACAATAATTATGACCAATTGACAAAATAATAATAACAAAACGACAAACACTAGTTGTAGAAAATACACGTCTACCCAAGTGTTATTAGTTTCTAATGGACGGCAGGTTAAAAGCGAATGGAAAGCTTTAGATGTGATGTTTGATTAGACAAACAACTCCATCTCTAAGCTTAGACTCCTTTACATCAATGGCCATCATATGCTTATGTCTAAACAAAGTTAAAACCTATAATAACAATCATTATTTTGCCTTTTTCAGTGATCTTGGGTTTGCTATTACAAGAGGAGTAAAAAGAAAGAAGCACTAATTATCTTTAAAGGAAAAACATGTAACTAAAGTACCTTTAAAATCCCATCATTATATCAAAACATAAAAAAGTAAATCCTCCAAATGCAAATCCTATATTATTCACCTTTATTTTCTTTTCTTCTAATCAGTCTGAAACATACAATAAGAATAATTAACTATTGACAAATCGGGAAGATAATTGAGCCTTGATAGAAAGGGCACCCCAACACAACATTTCTTAAATATGACAACTAATTCTGCGGTTTCCTAAACTACTCGGCAAAATTAGAAAGTATTCTAGAGTTGAGGAGATTAACTATTAACAGGATGCAGAAATCTGAGAGCGCACATATATGCAACAACGTTGATCCTACTTTGGGTCCTTATCAGTATATCTCCTAGTATAATTATAAGCCCTAAGTAGTTTATGTTGGTAATTGAACAGGTCAAGTAAATGTGTATCTATAAATATGTGAGCCTACGAGGTTGCACATATTGACATTTAGACACGACTATACGTTTATTAAATGTTAATTATTAATTAATGTGTTAATTATAATACTTGACAAATGAAAATGTTTATTATGTAAAGAGGAATTGTTTCCTAATTACAATACAACTTGCATTCCAAGTAATTGTTTGCTACATAATGAACATCAAATTCATTATTCTAAATACACCATAATTGATTTAGGGTTCTTTGCCTAAACCGATTTCTACTCCTTCCTCCCATTCGATCGGCCAAAATCCCACAAGGGGATTCAGTTTTGGTTTCCTTCGAGTAAAAGCAAGATCGAACACCTATTTGAGGTGTGGTTCGAATCCGGTTAAAGCAAGGAGAAACAAGGAGTTGTTTAACAAATGTTGTGGAATCTATAAACATGTACTAGCATACAAGTCTGTTGCTAAAAAAGGTGTCGTGTATAAATCTACAGAAGGATTTCATTATAAATCTTAAACGAGGTAAATCATCAACAAATGTACAATTCTTACTTAGTTAATATTGATTACGTGTATTACTAATTGCTTCCGTTGCGTGTTGGGTGACAACCTGATTAGATAAATACCTATAGTTTATGTTGGAAATTTGGTGAAAATATGAGTTTTCACCAACTTTGGACGCAAATAAAACTAGTCACGAATAATATAAATGAGTGATATATTAATGGGTTATGTTCCCTTTATTGTAAGTTTCGCAACGAGCTAGTATGTGTCCAAAATAGATATACGATAAATAGGACATCGAGTTTAAAAGTGGAGTGTGATGTAAAATAAATCGTCGGAATTTTCTTGTGTGTTAACAATTTCGGTTTAAGTTTGCATTATAAATTTGTTTTGGTAATTTATTGAAAAACTAGAAGACAAGCAAGTTCCAAACAAACACTTCACGGATCAAACACACAAGTAAAAATAGTTCACCATGCATCTTGTTAACACACAAGAAAACTCGGACGATTTTCCGGACATTCGTGTTCAAGTCAGGCAGGACTACTGCTTTAGTTGTTGTACCCTAGGAGACAGAAAACGTGTATAGACGATGAATCTGTTTTTGGGAGACCGTATCCAACGCGGGCCTCGACTTCTTTTTCGTGATGCAAATTCGGTTGTATTTCTTTTCTACAACTTTCTATTAATTTGTATTGTAATTTTGTTTCGTTTATAATCAAAATTGTTTCGGGTACGACATATTTTACATACAATCTTAAAACATATTCTCTTTTTATATTAATGATACCCGAAACATTTTTGATCAAAATGATGTCGAGTTTTGAGAAACTGATTGCACGAAATATTTTAAAGAGGCCTTTATTGAAATATCGTTTTTGTTAAAGCCGTTTATATGGTTAAATTCAAAACATGTGTAAAGGTGAATTATGAACAGATTTATTATGTTGTTTGCCTAAGAAACATAAAGTCCACAAGATATACGTAACATATATTTTATTACATTAGAATTTATTTCATGTGGATGAAATGTGTTACTAACCCATTTTTATCTTTTGTTTTGGTATATACATTAGAGGTGGGACATTGAGTAATACAGTCAAAGAAAGTAGAGGATAAAAACATTTGTTTTAGGCATGCTGCACGTTGAGTGTTTTATTATCTTCGAACTAGAAAGGGAGAAAGAAAGAAAAAAAAAGAAAAAAAGGAAAAAAAAAATGTGTTTTTTTTCCTTAAATAAATTCTTAGACGATTCAGTAAAAGGGTTTTGAATTAAAAATGTTATAAAATTTATTTGGAGGTCAAAGAATTTATGTCAAATTATTTGTTATTACAAATTGCATTATATATTTTGAAATGAAATTTCTAGTTTATCATGTTATTACAAATTGCATTATATATTTTGAAAACAAACAATGTAATAACTAAATCATTATATGAATAAACTTTCTTGTGAGAATTTAAATTGATAAAAATTGTTCGATCGAATTTTTTTTAGTAATCTTTATATATGGATACCCAAGAAATTATTTGTATATTCAACTTTTTGAGAGTTGTTGTCATGACAAAATATAATGGTTGTTAAGTCGTGATATAACTAATAACTACCTAAATAATGGAATTATAGTATTGAAATACATATGCTAGAAATATTGTGTATGTCTATAATTTGTGAATAAACACACATCAACGATGTGGGAATGTGTTTTTCCAAACCCTGGTTATGATGAGTATGTCTACGGGAAAGACATTACTCTACGATATAACATTTGTTAGAAAAATTCATTTTTCTGAATTTTAGTCAATAAGAGTAAGATGTTGATAATTTGATAAGGTTGAACCTAATAAGGTTCATAATATATACATGCCCATAGTAAATGAATGATTTGTATACTTGTATAATATACAAGTATACAAATCATTCATTTACTATGGGAATGTATATATTATGAATCTTATTAGGTTCAACCTTATCAAATTATCAATATCTTACTCTTATTGACTAAAATTCAGAAACATGAATTTTTCTAACAAATGTTATATCGTAGAGTAATAAATATTATTCCACATATAGTTGCGGGTTTAGTCCACGCTTAATCTCTTTCTGGAGTTATGGTGAAAATTTTCAATCATAGACATGATGAGTTGGGTAGAGATTCAATATACACATTAATAAGTATATGAGACACTCCTATAACTTTTATAGTTTAGGATGGTGGTTAAGTCTCATAAATCAATTTCGTCTAAAATAAGAAGTTTCGTTGATTAGAGAGACGGTGTAAGGCTACATATAAGAAAGATATGAAAAACTATAATGGTGCATTTTCTATTCATATTCTTTGATCCTAGGTCTATGGCATGCTAGACTTGGACTCGTTAATTATAAGTCTTTGTTGAGATTAATTAACCTTAGAGATAAAAGTGTTTATGAACACGAGTACGAAACGACCAGACAAAATCAAAAGTTTATTCAGTTACACGAAGAACATGGGAAATTTAAAACGTTAACTAGTAATAAATGATGAGATATCATTTTCATAGTTGATATGAATGTTAGCAAGAATAATTCTACATATGAGAAAGTTATGAAGATAAATCTTTATTATATTTTCCATGACTTGAAGTGCATACCAAAGAACTCGGGTACGAGAGCTTTGAGTTGAGACAGTAGCCTTGTTAGGCTATCTAAATTCAAAGTTTATAGGTCGAATTTAGAGTTTAACCAAAAATTGCTCGAACCATGAAACATATTTAACATGTTGAAATTAATATGTAATATGTTATGTCTATGTAGGCGTGTCTTTGGCATCATTATGAGATTATAAATTGAATATGATCTTGATGTCCTAATGTGACATTCGCGAATTTCGAAGTATAATTCTATCGTCACGTATTCGTTTTATTTATTATGTTTATGTATGATCCTATTGTATTCCTTTTTATGTTTTATCGCATTCGTATTTTATGAGTATTGTATTCGTATTTCTCGTATTTTATGGGTATCGTATTTGTATTTTATGCGTATTTGTGTTTATCGGGTATATAGTATGTGATTCGAATCTTTATGTCGGGAACGGATAGTCTAAAGTGCCTTTAGTATAAGTCTAGTATGCTCTTATGATAAGTTTAGGGGAATTATGCCTTAATTATATGATTAAGATTAACGTTTAAAAATATTTCATTTTTAGTCCTTTCGGAAATTTTATTACAAAACTAGTCCTACGCGAGAAATTCTATTACAATTTTAGTCCTATTCGGATTTTTATTACAAAAATCGTCCCTCACCTAACTTTTGTCTTATCTAGATCTGGATATTTGTCCTTATCCTCATTATTTCACCTATCCACTCTCTCTCTAAAAACACACACAAAACACACACACAAAACCACCACCTTCTCTCTAACTTTTCCGGCGATCCGACCGTTGGATTCCAAATCCGACACCGGATTATTGATCACCATCATCATCTTCATCTATCCTCCAAGTTTCGTTACGATCGGGTAAGTATTTCTCCATTTTAGTTCTAAACTTTGTTATTTTGATTGAAACCCGAAAATACCACTTCTCACCGTCAAAACTTAGATTTTATTGTGGATTATTGTATGTTATCATATTCTGGACATAGGGTTCCAATTTGGGGTCATTTAGACCTTTAGAACACTCAGAAATCGATTTCCGAATGTATTTTTCGTAAAAACTCAGTTACATGCACGTAACTGTAGTTACATGCACGTAACTGATCATCTGAGAGTTACGCTCACGAAATTACCATTCCCTCACGTAATTAGGGAGTTACGTGACCCCTAAATCACGTAACTGTCATCTCTGGCACGTAACTCTCATCAGATTTGCATATCTAGTCCTTTTGACGCGTAATTGTTCACGAAATTAGTCCTTTTGTCACGTAATTAGTCCCTTATGCACGAAATTTCTTTCTAATTCACGTAATTGAAGTCTAAGTCACGTAAGTGACTTGAAAGTCACGTAATAGACTTCATCCTCACGTAACTCCCACAGTTACGTGATTGGTCCCTGAAATTCATAATTTATCACGTAATTGGTCCTTTTCACGTAAGTCTTCACAAATTAAACCATATGCACGTAATTATGGCTTCATATTCACGTAATTGGTTCCCTAAGTCACGTAAGTGACTTGGATGTCACGTAATTCCCTTGCGGAACACGTAACTATGGTCCTTATGTTCCGTAACTTCTTGTTTTGTCCCGTAACTCTTATATAGCACGTAACTTGATACTTACGTGACTTGTAGTGCACGTAAGTATGAAAATCACGTATCTAGTCTGTTGACTTTCCGAAACACTCGTTATTCCGTTATATTGATATTCCTTTCGGTTATTTTAAAACCCGTATAAAACGTTAATCATTAAGGCATAACCCTACTAGACTTAGAGATACTTAGACATGTTTATTTACGTGATGTATAGGGCACTTAGACGTTGAAGCTTGACGGTATTGTAGTATTTCCCGACATATAAAGATTTGGATTGCTTTGCTATCAGTGAGTTATTCGTTGCCCGTTTTACTTCTTTTACATTTTTGGGCATGATTAGCGTTAAACAAATATATTTTTATGGTATGTATGTATTATGTCTATGTATTATGGTATGTATTTTGGATATGGATGCCTTAGGTTAGCATTACCCAACTCGTTCCGCCTTTGTGGTAGAACGAGGCCCCGTATACACACCTGTTAGCTTTTGCCGTCGGAAGTATATATAGCGCTATATGGGTCTTACAAACCCTCATCCTAATACGTTATTATGATAAGGGAGGAGCCCTGTCCGTGTTAGTGATGTTATGACCGAGTATTATTATCGAGGACAACCTAGCGTAATGCACTAGGTGGGGTTAGTTGCCATTATTATTGTTGAGGATCAGGTGTATCGTATTTACCAAAGGCTATTATTATTCTATCCAGTATGGTATTATTTATGAACGGAGTATGGTATCATTTCCGAACTGAGTATGGTATTATTTTATGAACCGAGTCTGGTATTATTTTATGAACTAAGTATGGTATTTTTATGAAATGATTATGGTATTTTATGTACAAGTATGAGTATTTTATCAAAAGGTTTCGTATACTTCACGCATATTTCAAAACATCATTTTCAAATGACTTATCTTCAAACCGTATCACTTTTGGGTCAAAAGCTATTGAAAACCTTTTTTTTTTCTATTATGTTTTCAACTACTATTGCGAATAATTCACCAACTTTATGTTGACGTCGTATTTTAACGCTTTTCAGGGATTTGAGGTTTCACCTTTTTGTTGCTATGCTTTTGGCTACGTGGATCTTTTGCGTGGATTTATTTTGCTGTATTTAATTCCTTAGTACCCCAACGCTGTAGCCGTATTTTGATATTATTCGGATGATTGTATTAAGTATTCTCTTTCAAACTCTTTTATCTATGTTGATGATGTATTGTTTACTTATGTTATGTAACCTTGAATCTCTGATACCGTATACACTGCGCACCTCGGTTCCGCCATTTCTATGCGGGGTGTGACAGAAGTTGGTATCAGAGCCAATGGTTATAGCGAACTAAGTGACCTTACGGAATCACTTAGACTATGACCTAGGCTTTTGGACCTATCTGATTTACTCTATGTGCGCTTTTACTTCTTTGTGGGCCTGTATGTGATTCGTATGCTATATGTGCTTTTATTTTGCTTTTTATGCTTTGAGGCCTGCTTGTTTTAGTCGCACGTACAGTTTATCGTTCTTATTTATTCCGTTTAATATCCGTAGAAGATGCCGCCTAAGAGAACTTCTACTAGGTCTACCCATGCCGTCACTGCTAGGAGATGGTCGGCAAGACGAGTTCGCGCCAGTGTGAGAGCGAGTGCTACGCCACGGAACACCACTGCTGTCCCCAATGCTAACACCGTTACTCCTAACATCAGTCAGATGATTGCGGAGCAGATAGCAGCAGCTATACCAGTGATTGTGGCACAGCTTAGGGAGACACCGGCGCGGGATGTCGACTTAGGGTTGGAAGAACCTGAGATGCACGGTATTGAACCAGAAGGTATGGCGTCTGGGCGCGATGGTTCTGATGAAGGGAGAGCAGTGCACATGGGAGTCGGTAGACCGAGTTTTATTATTGAAGATCCACCCCGAGGTTGTTCGTATGAGACCTTTCTGGGTTGCAAACCTACTGAGTTCAACGGTACTGAAGATGCGGTTACTACTCTGCAGTGGTTTGAAAAGATTGAGTCTGTGTTTGATGTCTCGGGATGTGCTGAGGAGAGCAAAGTTAAGTATGCTACATTCTTATTCCAAGGTAAGGCACTCACTTGGTGGAACTCGGTGAGACAAGTTCGGGGCCGAGCTACTGTTGCCTGGATGACTTGGGAAAGTTTGAAGATTATTATGAAAAAGGAGTATGTGCCGTCACCTGAGACGCAGAGGTTGGAGAACGAGTTGTGGAACTTAACTATGCAAGGTACTGACTTCCGCGGGTATGTGAACAGGTTCTATGACTTGTGTGTTTTGGCTCCTCGGTTGGTCCGTACGGAGACGGAAAGAATCGAGCGCTTCACTCAAGGATTGCCTCAGGCTATGAGAGACCACATTATTTCTCGCCTCCCGAGTACTCTTCAGAGTGCAGTTGGTATTGCTGGTCGGCTGACCGCTAGTGCGATCCGTGGTGGTACTCTCCAGCCAGCTGTGAGCCGAAGAGATTTTGGAAAATCTGAAAGAAGAGCTATGGGCATTTTTGGGAAGAGAAGCCGTAGTCATGATCAGAGACCTAAAGCTTCTCAAGTATATGCGTTGACGAGTTCTGGAGCTGATTATCAGGGCGTGCGCCCTAAGTGTGATACATGCGGCAGTGCGCATGCGACGAATGTGGCGTGTTGGGTATGTGAACACTGCAAGAAGCTAGGCCACACGGAGCAGTATTGTAGAAAAGCTACCGGAGCATGTTTTGAATGTGGAGAAATGGGTCACCTTCGTTATCAGTGTCCCAAGCTTGTATCATCTACTTCCCTTCCTACTCCTGGTGCTGGTACTAGTGCGAGAGGGAATCCTGCTAAGAGCCGAGCTTTCGCCATGGAATCTTCCGAAGCTCATCAGGATCCTACCGTAGTCACTGGTACATTTCTTGTCTATGATTATTCTGCTTTTATTCTATTTGATTCGGATGCCGATAGAAGCTTTATTTCTAGTGACTTTCGTCCCTTAGTAAACCGTGCCTCTAGTCTTTTAGAGCCTGCGTATGATGTAGTAATAGCCGATGGTAGATGTGCCTGTGTTAGAGAAGTTATTCGCGATATTCCCCTCGTTTTAACCGATATTCCTTTTTCCATCGACCTTATTCCTATGAAACTCGGTAGTTTCGACGTCGTAGTCAGTATGGATTGGTTAGCGAAGCATAAGAGAGAAATAGTCTGTTATGAGAAGCTTATACGTATTCAGAAACCGGATGGAGATCAGTTGATTGTACACGGAGACAAGGCCGGGAAACACCTTAAAGTTATTTCTTGTCTGAAAGTTCGCGAGTATGTCCGCTAAGGTTGTTTCTTATATCTCGCTCATTTGGTGAAGAAAGATTCTGCGATAAAGATTGATGGTGTACCAATTGTTCGCGAGTATTCTGACGTTTTTCCCGACGTTTTTCCTGGAGTCCCTCCCCAGAGACAAACCTATTTTTCGTATTGATCTTATTCCTGGAGCTGCACCTGTTGCTAAAGCTCCGTATCGTTTGGCTCCTTCCGAGATGCTCGAGTTATCGAAACAATTTCAGGAACTGGTCGATAAGGGTTTTATCCGTCCTAGTTTCTCCCCGTGGGGTGCTCCTGTCTTCCTTGTTAAGAAGAAGGATGGCTCCATGCGTTTATGTATTGATTATCGGGAGTTAACAAGTTGACTGTGAAGAACCGTTATCCCCTTCCTCGTATTGATGACTTATTTGATCAACTTCAGGGTTCTTGCTATTTCTCTAAGATCGATCTTCGCTCTGGTTATCGTCAACTGAGAGTTCAAGAAGATGATATACCAAAAAAAAAAAAAACCGCTTTTCGTACTCGATATGGTCATTATGAGTTCATGGTGATGCCGTTTGGTCTAACAAACGCCCCTGCAACATTCATGGATCTAATGAACCGTATTTGTCGTCCGTATCTTGACAAAAATTCGTTATCGTATTCATCGACGACATTCTTATCTATTCCCGAAGTCGCAAGGAACATGAAGAGCATTTGCGTCTTGTTCTAGAAGTGCTTCGAAGAGAGAAGTTGTATGCGTGCGAGTTCTGGTTATCCGAAGTTCAGTTTCTTGGCCACCTAGTTAGCGCGAAGGGTATTCACGTTGATCCTGCTAAGATTGAAGCTGTAAAAGGCGGAGTTGCACCAAAGTCACCGACCGAAATCCGTTCGTTTTTGGGTCTTGTGGGTATTATCGTCGATTCATCGAGAACTTCTCCAAGATCGCCTCACCTATGACAAAGTTGACACAGAAGAGTGAACCATTCATTTGGGGTCCCGATCAGGAGAGAGCCTTTCGGTATTTAAGCAGCGGTTATGTGACGCTCCTATTCTTAGTCTGCCAGATGGTTCCGAGAATTTTGTGGTTTATTGCGACGCTTCGCACAAAGGTCTGGGTTGTGTGCTTATGCAGAATGGTAAAGTTATAGCTTACGCTTCGCGTCGGTTGAAAATCCATGAGCAGAATTGCACGACACATGATCTAGAGTTGGGAGCTGTCGTCTTGCGTTGAAGATTTGGAGACATTATCTGTATGGGACTATTTACCGACCACAAGAGTCTTCAACACATTTTCGATCAGAAGATGCTGAACATGAGACAACTGCGCTGGGTTGAGTTATTTAAACGACTATGATTGCGACATTCGCTACCACCCTGGTAAGGCGAACGTTGTTGCTGATGCACTAAGTCGTAAGGAAACGGTCAAACCTGTCCGTATTCGTTCTATGGTGATATCTATTCAGACGAGCTTGAAGGCTCGGATTATTCAAGCACCAGAGGGTATTATGACAGCGGACCGTGTTAAAGATGAAAGATTGTATAAGTTAGCGTTGGAGTTAGAACCGAAGGAGGATGGAGTTCTGTATCTCCTCGAGCATATTTGGGTTCCGGTTAGTATCCGTCAGTTGATTCTGGACGAAGCCCATAAGTCTAATTATTCCATTCATCCGGGTTCCGACAAGATGTATCATGACTTGAAGGATTTTATTGGTGGCCGGGTATGAAGCGTGAAATCGTCGAATATGTTAGCCGATGTTTGACTTGTTCTAAAGTGAAGATTGAGTATCAGAAACCGTCTGGGCTACTCCAACAACCGAAGATTTCCGATTGGAAATGGGAGCGTATTGCTATGGATTTTGTTACGAAGCTTCCGAGATCTTCGAGTGGTTATGACAGTATCTGGGTTATCGTTGATCGTTTGGCGAAGTCTGCTCATTTCCTACCGATTCGTGGGAATTATCCGATAGAGAGATTCGTACGTTCGCACTAGATTTGCCGGCAGAACTGAGCAGCATACATTATGTATTTCATGTATCTCAGTTGATGAAATGCCTGGCTGACGAGACGTTATTAGTTCCGCTTGAGAAACTCCAGTTTGTTGATAAGCTTCATTTCATTGAGGAACCGATCGAGATCGTTGCTTGTGATGTTAAGCATCTGTGACGAAGTGAGATTCCGATTGTCAAGGTTCGTTGGTATTCCCGTTTGGAGCTGAGTTCACGTGAGAACGCGAAGATGAAATTCTGCGGCAGTATCCTCACCTCTCTCCCGGAAGTAGTACCAGGTGATAATTTCGAGGACGAAATTCTTTTTACTTGGGGAGACTGTGACATTCGCGAATTTCGAAGTATAATTCTATCGTCACGTATTCGTTTTATTTATTATGTTTATGTATGATCCTATTGTATTCCTTTTTATGTTTTATCGCATTCGTATTTTATGAGTATTGTATTCGTATTTCTCGTATTTTATGGGTATCGTATTTGTATTTTATGCGTATTTGTGTTTATCGGGTATATAGTATGTGATTCGAATCTTTATGTCGGGAACGGATAGTCTAAAGTGCCTTTAGTATAAGTCTAGTATGCTCTTATGATAAGTTTAGGGGAATTATGCCTTAATTATATGATTAAGATTAACGTTTAAAAATATTTCATTTTTAGTCCTTTCGGAAATTTTATTACAAAACTAGTCCTACGCGAGAAATTCTATTACAATTTTAGTCCTATTCGGATTTTTATTACAAAAATCGTCCCTCACTTTTGTCTTATCTAGATCTGGATATTTGTCCTTATCCTCATTATTTCACCTATCCACTCTCTCTCTAAAAACACACACAAAACACACACACAAAACCACCACCTTCTCTCTAACTTTTCCGGCGATCCGACCGTTGGATTCCAAATCCGAGACCGGATTATTGATCACCATCATCATCTTCATCTATCCTCCAAGTTTCGTTACGATCGGGTAAGTATTTCTCCATTTTAGTTCTAAACTTTGTTATTTTGATTGAAACCCGAAAATACCACTTCTCACCGTCAAAACTTAGATTTTATTGTGGATTATTGTATGTTATCATATTCTGGACATAGGGTTCCAATTTGGGGTCATTTAGACCTTTAGAACACTCAGAAATCGATTTCCGAATGTATTTTTCGTAAAAACTCAGTTACATGCACGTAACTGTAGTTACATGCACGTAACTGATCATCTGAGAGTTACGCTCACGAAATTACCATTCCCTCACGTAACTGTCATCTCTGGCACGTAACTCTCATCAGATTTGCATATCTAGTCCTTTTGACGCGTAATTGTTCACGAAATTAGTCCTTTTGTCACGTAATTAGTCCCTTATGCACGAAATTTCTTTCTAATTCACGTAATTGAAGTCTAAGTCAACTAAGTGACTTGAAAGTCACGTAATAGACTTCATCCTCACGTAACTCCCACAGTTACGTGATTGGTCCCTGAAATTCATAATTTATCACGTAATTGGTCCTTTTCACGTAAGTCTTCACAAATTAAACCATATGCACGTAATTATGGCTTCATATTCACGTAATTGGTTCCCTAAGTCACGTAAGTGACTTGGATGTCACGTAATTCCCTTGCGGAACACGTAACTATGGTCCTTATGTTCCGTAACTTCTTGTTTTGACCCGTAACTCTTATATAGCACGTAACTTGATACTTACGTGACTTGTAGTGCACGTAAGTATGAAAATCACGTTAGTCTGTTGACTTTCCGAAACACTCGTTATTCCGTTATATTGATATTCCTTTCGGTTATTTTAAAACCCGTATAAAACGTTAATCATTAAGGCATAACCCTACTAGACTTAGAGATACTTAGACATGTTTATTTACGTGATGTATAGGGCACTTAGACGTTGAAGCTTGACGGTATTGTAGTATTTCCCGACATATAAAGATTTGGATTGCTTTGCTATCAGTGAGTTATTCGTTGCCCTTTTTACTTCTTTTACATTTTTGGGCATGATTAGCGTTAAACAAATATATTTTTATGGTATGTATGTATTATGTCTATGTATTATGGTATGTATTTTGGATATGGATGCCTTAGGTTAGCATTACCCAACTCGTTCCGCCTTTGTGGTGGAACGAGGCCCCGTATACACACCTGTTAGCTTTTGCCGTCGGAAGTATATATAGCGCTATATGGGTCTTACAAACCCTCATCCTAATACGTTATTATGATAAGGGAGGAGCTCCGTGTTAGTGATGTTATGACCGAGTATTATTATCGAGGACAACCTAGCGTAATGCACTAGGTGGGGTTAGTTTGCCATTATTATTTTGAGGATCAGGTGTATCGTATTTACCAAAGGCTATTATTATTCTATCCAGTATGGTATTATTATGAACGGAGTATGGTATCATTTCCGAACTGAGTATGGTATTATTTTATGAACCGAGTCTGGTATTATTTTATGAACTAAGTATGGTATTTTTATGAAATGATTATGGTATTTTATGTACAAGTATGAGTATTTTATCAAAAGGTTTCGTATACTTCACGCATATTTCAAAACATCATTTTCAAATGACTTATCTTCAAACCGTATCACTTTTGGGTCAAAAGCTATTGAAAACCTTTTTTTTTTTCTATTATGTTTTCAACTACTATTGCGAATAATTCACCAACTTTATGTTGACGTCGTATTTTAACTTTTTTCAGGGATTTGAGGTTTCACCTTTTTGTTGCTATGTACGTGGATCTTTTGCGTGGATTATTTTGCTGTATTTAATTCCTTAGTACCCCAACGCTGTAGCCGTATTTTGATATTATTCGGATGATTGTATTAAGTATTCTCTTTCAAACTCTTTTATCTATGTTGATGATGTATTGTTTACTTATGTTATGTAACCTTGAATCTCTGATACCGTATACACTGCGCACCTCGGTTCCGCCATTTCTATGCGGGG
>CAJVGC010000590.1:29724243-29830012 GCA_910822075.1 Senecio squalidus | reverse complement strand
GGTATCGTATTTGTATTTTATGCGTATTTGTGTTTATCGGGTATATAGTATGTGATTCGAATCTTTATGTCGGGAACGGATAGTCTAAAGTGCCTTTAGTATAAGTCTAGTATGCTCTTATGATAAGTTTAGGGGAATTATGCCTTAATTATATGATTAAGATTAACGTTTAAAAATATTTCATCCTTTCGGAAATTTTATTACAAAACTAGTCCTACGCGAGAAATGCTATTACAATTTTAGTCCTATTCGGATTTTTATTACAAAAATCGTCCCTCACCTAACTTTTGTCTTATCTAGATCTGGATATTTGTCCTTATCCTCATTATTTCACCTATCCACTCTCTCTCTAAAAACACACACAAAACACACACACAAAACCACCACCTTCTCTCTAACTTTTCCGGCGATCCGACCGTTGGATTCCAAATCCGAGACCGGATTATTGATCACCATCATCATCTTCATCTATCCTCCAAGTTTCGTTACGATCGGGTAAGTATTTCTCCATTTTAGTTCTAAACTTTGTTATTTTGATTGAAACCCGAAAATACCACTTCTCACCGTCAAAACTTAGATTTTATTGTGGATTATTGTATGTTATCATATTCTGGACATAGGGTTCCAATTTGGGGTCATTTAGACCTTTAGAACACTCAGAAATCGATTTCCGAATGTATTTTTCGTAAAAACTCAGTTACATGCACGTAACTGTAGTTACATGCACGTAACTGATCATCTGAGAGTTACGCTCACGAAATTACCATTCCCTCACGTAATTAGGGAGTTACGTGACCCCTAAATCACGTAACTGTCATCTCTGGCACGTAACTCTCATCAGATTTGCATATCTAGTCCTTTTGACGCGTAATTGTTCACGAAATTAGTCCTTTTGTCACGTAATTAGTCCCTTATGCACGAAATTTCTTTCTAATTCACGTAATTGAAGTCTAAGTCAACTAAGTGACTTGAAAGTCACGTAATAGACTTCATCCTCACGTAACTCCCACAGTTACGTGATTGGTCCCTGAAATTCATAATTTATCACGTAATTGGTCCTTTTCACGTAAGTCTTCACAAATTAAACCATATGCACGTAATTATGGCTTCATATTCACGTAATTGGTTCCCTAAGTCACGTAAGTGACTTGGATGTCACGTAATTCCCTTGCGGAACACGTAACTATGGTCCTTATGTTCCGTAACTTCTTGTTTTGACCCGTAACTCTTATATAGCACGTAACTTGATACTTACGTGACTTGTAGTGCACGTAAGTATGAAAATCACGTATCTAGTCTGTTGACTTTCCGAAACACTCGTTATTCCGTTATATTGATATTCCTTTCGGTTATTTTAAAACCCGTATAAAACGTTAATCATTAAGGCATAACCCTACTAGACTTAGAGATACTTAGACATGTTTATTTACGTGATGTATAGGGCACTTAGACGTTGAAGCTTGACGGTATTGTAGTATTTCCCGACATATAAAGATTTGGATTGCTTTGCTATCAGTGAGTTATTCGTTGCCCTTTTTACTTCTTTTACATTTTTGGGCATGATTAGCGTTAAACAAATATATTTTTATGGTATGTATGTATTATGTCTATGTATTATGGTATGTATTTTGGATATGGATGCCTTAGGTTAGCATTACCCAACTCGTTCCGCCTTTGTGGTAGAACGAGGCCCCGTATACACACCTGTTAGCTTTTGCCGTCGGAAGTATATATAGCGCTATATGGGTCTTACAAACCCTCATCCTAATACGTTATTATGATAAGGGAGGAGCCCTGTCCGTGTTAGTGATGTTATGACCGAGTATTATTATCGAGGACAACCTAGCGTAATGCACTAGGTGGGGTTAGTTGCCATTATTATTTTTGAGGATCAGGTGTATCGTATT
This sequence comes from Senecio squalidus, assembly GCA_910822075.1. Lineage (NCBI taxonomy): Eukaryota > Viridiplantae > Streptophyta > Magnoliopsida > Asterales > Asteraceae > Senecio > Senecio squalidus. Next base: position 29,828,105 of record CAJVGC010000590.1, on the reverse strand, counting down.
TACCAAAGGCTATTATTATTCTATCCAGTATGGTATTATTTATGAACGGAGTATGGTATCATTTCCGAACTGAGTATGGTATTATTTTATGAACCGAGTCTGGTATTATTTTATGAACTAAGTATGGTATTTTTATGAAATGATTATGGTATTTTATGTACAAGTATGAGTATTTTATCAAAAGGTTTCGTATACTTCACGCATATTTCAAAACATCATTTTCAAATGACTTATCTTCAAACCGTATCACTTTTGGGTCAAAAGCTATTGAAAACCTTTTTTTTTTTCTATTATGTTTTCAACTACTATTGCGAATAATTCACCAACTTTATGTTGACGTCGTATTTTAACTTTTTTCAGGGATTTGAGGTTTCACCTTTTTGTTGCTATGCTTTTGGCTACGTGGATCTTTTGCGTGGATTTATTTTGCTGTATTTAATTCCTTAGTACCCCAACGCTGTAGCCGTATTTTGATATTATTCGGATGATTGTATTAAGTATTCTCTTTCAAACTCTTTTATCTATGTTGATGATGTATTGTTTACTTATGTTATGTAACCTTGAATCTCTGATACCGTATACACTGCGCACCTCGGTTCCGCCATTTCTATGCGGGGTGTGACACCTAATGTTGCAAAATTAACCAAATTGAAATTCGTGTGTGTGTGTGTGTGTGTGGGGGGGGGGGGGGGGGGTTTGCAATTATAGGAACAACCCATATACATGTACAAAATGGATGACCATTCTATATTAACAAAGATATGTATAAATGTGGGGGTTAAACACATTTAGGACATGATGCATGATTCTCATGAATGTTGGTAACATTGATTAAGCTAAGGCTATAAATCTATATAAACTAACCCCACCCAGTGTATTAATATGTTACGGTAAGAATCGAAATTGACCAAGAGAAGTACTCGAGGGTCGAAGAATTTAATATACCTTGTAATGTGTGTGATACACAAATTTGCAATCACTACAATTAAATTCACGTGTGAGAATCAATTAAAATAAAAGTAAGAGGTTTAAGGTATATAAAGAAAAAAAGAGATCCTTTAGTGTGATAATGATACTCAAATGCTAATTAATAATCATATATATAAGATTTAAATAGCATAAGTGGATATGCGTTCCTTTTCAAGGAAATGAGATACTTACTGGGAATGCTCAAGATGATTGCTGACCAGCTTTGAAAAATCTTGAAGGTAATCTACACCTTGTTATCACAACACCACTGGAACAATTGATCTCCCGTAAGATTATCTCAATTAACTTTAAAGAGTTAAAAGATAAGAATTTTTCGGATCCGACAACAATGAGGTTGAAAGGAGATCAAGTTGTGGAATGGGACTAAAACCCTTGAATGAATAAGTTTATGCAAAGGAAACCTAACCCAGTTGACTGGAGATCCCAAGATTTGGGTTCAATAGGACAACCTAGATGTAAATAAGGGAGGTCAATGTGGGGGTAGTTTACCTACCTCCTAAACCAGTTTTAGGGAGTTTAGTATACTTTCTAGCCCGTTCCTAATAGTGACAATAGTATGAGGGTAAGCTCGAGGATTTTAATGATTCAAAGAAATAATCATATGAGTTCAGTGATTTTTAATGAATCACCTATGTGTGTGTGTGGTTGGGGGGGGGGGGGGGGGGGGGAGAGAGAGAGAGAGAGAGAGAGAGAGAGAGAGGTGGGGTTACTTCGAATGGAATTGTTGGGGCACAATTCTTAGAGCTCTCACAGAACCAGGGTAATGTTCATGACCTTAACGAACATGACTACGAGGGCTTGACCATGTAAGGGATCGGAGAATCTTGTGTGAAGTATATTGTCGTCTACACAAACGGCAGAAGAGTTCAAAGACATCACGTTCTACTCAGAGCCAGTAGTCTAAGTATATTTCATAAGCGGAGGTTTAAAGGGTAACACTTACCTATCGTGTGCAAGATTTAACTGTTGAAAAAATTGTCGGAACGTGTGTGATTATTGAGATTGATATCCATTCATGTCGAGGATTGCTGAAAATTTTGGTGAAAATATGATTTTTCACCAACTTTAGACACAAATAAAACTAGCCTCGTATAATATAAATGAGTGATATATGAATGTGTTATGTTCCCTTTATTGCGAGTTTCGCAACGAGCTAGTATGTGTCTAAAATAGATATATTATGAATGGGACATCGAGTGTAAAAGTGAAGTGTGATGTAAAAGAAACCTCGTTTTCTTTTGTCGTTTCAGTTACAAAACTTATATTGAATTTGATCATAATGACTTAGTATCACTAATCTAGTTAAATAAAATAAATTTGTAAGGACGATTGTTAATGATTAATAATGATTATTAAACTTAATTAATAAATCGTCATTAAAAATTTCAGTTTTTTTTTTTTGGAAACGGCAAATATATATAAACACCAAACCCGCCTAGCAATGGCTAGAAAAACGGGACACCAAGAACATCCGAAACTTTACATACAAGAGAAAGGGTCCGTCAACCAAAGGGACCAAACAATATTAACAACACCAATTCTATGCTTAACCCAACTAAAGACAATAGATACAATATTGTGAAACACCTTCACGGGAGATAACATAATCCCGTTGAAAATTCTATCATTCCTCGCCTTCCAGATACACCACAACACACCGTAACATATAGCCGTCAAGAACATGGTTTTTATTTTAGATCCTCTCCCCCTGCTAACTATCCAACTTACGACCTCATTAGTCGTTTCGAAATTGGTAACATCCATATTTAGCCACTTGAAAACCTTATTCCAAACAGAAATGGAAAAAGGACATGTAATCAGTAGGTGTTCACCTGTTTCTACGGAATTTATGCAAGAACTACAGGCCACAGAATCAATCGAAACACCACGGTAATCCAAAGCGGCAGCAGAAGGAATACGATTAAGCATAGCTCTCCAAACAAAACAAGAAACCTTAATTGGGACAGCTTTGTTCCAAATAAATCGACCGTCGCAAATCCAGTGATTCGATCTATCAATTCTGATTCTTAAATCCTTGGTGTAGAAAATCCCATTGACCGCAAAATCCGAGCTCCATCTGTTATGCTCTCTGTTCCTCCTTATAATATTGTCACTTGATATTCCGAGCTTGTTTAAGGTGCCATCAAGACGACATATCGACTTCCAAACTCCACTCCTATTACTAGCCGCCATCCCGCCATTTCTCACTGTAACCGATTCATGAAGGCCTTTAATCACCGAAACCCAGAATGAAGACGCCTCTGTTCTAAACCGAAACCACCATTTAGCCATAAGAGCAATATTAAGAGCCCTAATGGAACCGAGGCCCAATCCACCCACTTCTTTTGGACTTAAAATTCTCTCCCAGGATATCCAACATATGGCCTGATTGTTGTTAGCTCCGCCCCACAAAAATTTCCTCCTGATTCTCTTGAGTTCTTCAATCACGCTGATGGGAGCTGCAAAAATAGAGAGAAAATAAGTAGGGAGACTACCTAAAACAGATTTAGCCAAGGTGTACCGCCCTCCAAAGCTCAAGTTAGAAGCTTTCCACGAAGACAGTTTTGATGTAAATTTATCCAAGACCGGCTTCCAAGACGCTTTGCGATTCATATTTGCCCCCACCGGAATACCAAGATAAGAAAAAGGAATCAGAGACGGTTCACACCCAAGAGGACATGACCAGTTTTTCACCTCCAAGTAATCCGCCCCAATACCGAAAACTTTCGATTTATTAAAATTTACTTTCAGCCCCGATGAGACATAGAAACACCTTAGGATTCTAGCAAGATTAGAGATATTTTTTCTCGACCATTCACCTATAAAGAGAGCATCATCTGCATAAAATAAATAAGAAATAACGATGTTAGAGCTAGGAATATGAAGACCATGGAAGAGATTATTATTTCTCGCTTCTTTCATGGCGATATTAAGACCCTCCATAGCTAAAATAAACAAGAAGGGGGAGAGAGGGTCTCCCTGACGGACTCCTTTTTCAAAATAGAACTCTTTAGTTGGACTTCCGTTCACAATGACAGAAGCTTTTGCCGACTTCAAACTCCCGTTAACCCACGATCTCCATTTATCACCAAAGTTCATTTGCTCCATCATCGAGTCTAGGAAACCCCAATTTACCGAGTCAAAGGCTTTATCAAAGTCCGCTTTGAAGAGTAACATCTTTTTATTCTTAGACTTTGCCCATGAGCACAATTCATTCACGATAAGAGGACCTTCAAGAATGCTTCTGCCCTTAATGAAAGCTGTTTGTACACCATCAATACATTCCCCTATGACAGTTTCGATCCTCATAGCCAGAAGTTTCGAGATGATTTTAGATAGAGCTCCAATCAAACTAATGGGTCTATAGTCGCTAAGAGACATAGGGTCCTTGGTTTTAGCCACTAAGGAGATGAAAGAAGAATTACAACCGTTAGAAAATTTCCCATGGACTTCAAAAAATTTAACAAAAGCTACGATATCCTCTTTGAGAATATCCCAGTATTGTTTAAAAAATTTGAAAGTGAAACCGTCAGGACCAGGGGCTTTTTCGGATCCACAAGCCCAGATGGCACCTTTAATCTCCTCGATCACGAAGGGCCTTTCCAAAACTGACCTGCTAGCCGCCGAGATTTTACTGAAGTGATTACTAATGAGTTTAGGTCTGGTACTCCATTGCTCTTGAAATTTCGAGGAAAAAAATCTTTCTACCTCCCCTTTAATAAGATCCGGATTATTTATCCACTCACCATTCACCGTAAGGCCGTTGATCATGTTCTTCCGATTTCTATTACGAACCAGACCGTGAAAAAAACTTGAATTTTCATCCCCGTCTATAATCCACTTAATTCTGGACTTTTGCTTCATGTCTAATTTTTTCGTGTTCTCCATATCGAGCAATTTCGATAAGATATGTTGCCTCTCCTCTAATTCTCCTGCTGAATATCCCGCAACTTCACTTTTTTTATCTAAAAAATCCAAACGAGATCTAAGGAGTGAACCTTCGGCCGTATCCTTAGCAACTTCAATCGCTCTCCATTTCTTTATAGCCACTTTGATGAACTTAAGTTTGCAAAGGAAAAAAGAGTCAGCAGCCCCATAACCTTTGAAGTCCAAGCAAGCTTTCCTAACAACATAATCAAAATTAGCCTTCCCGAGCCATGAATTAAAAAGTCTAAACGGGGAGGGGCCAAAATCAAAATTCATAGAAACTAATAAAATAGGATTATGATCAGAAATGTCCCTGTTTAGTGCGGTGGAGGAAGCGTGAGGAAAGCTATCCAAAAACTTCGGACACACAAGGAAACGGTCTAACTTGCTTAGCTTTCCTCCTGCTTGTTGAAGGTATGTGAATTTGGAACCGCCCATTTTAAGGTCAGTCAGGCCTGCAGTCGCAATAAAGTTGTTAAAATCACGGGCACTAGAGGCACAGAATCTGGAGTTAAGTCTTTCCTCTTTCCTCCTAACCACATTAAAATCACCAACGATAACCCAAAGATAAGAATTTCTATCCGTCATTAATTGATGAATAGAGCTCCAAAGGGCCGATTTATCAGCCAGCGATTGCGGACCATAAACATTAAGAATAGCAATGTTCCCATCGATCCCATGACAGTGTCCCGCAGTAAAAATGAAGGATCTAGTTTTGATGATTTCATTAATATCGAAGAAGTCCGGGTCCCAAATAGAAAGTAAACCGCCCGACCTCCCCGATGCCTCTGAGTTAACGAATTGAAAGTTGTTCTTTCCCCAGCACTCTGCCACCGTAGCCTTATCCATTTCAATTGGAATGTGAGTTTCCTGTATACACACCATGGCACATTTATGTGAACGCCTAAGATTACGAATTCCATCCCGTTTGTGAGCCTTAGTTTGCATTATAGATTTGTTTCTGTAATTTATTGAAAAACTAAAAGACAAACAAATACCAAACAAACACTTCACGCATCAAACACACATGCATAATAGTTCACTATCTTGTTAACACACAAGAAATTCTGACGATTTTTTGAGTATTTGGGTTCAAGTTATGCAGTACTACTGTTTTGTCTGTTATACCTTGGGAGACAGACGACGTGTATAGACGACGAATCTGTTTTTGGGGAACCGTGTCAAATACGGGCCTCGGCTTCTTTTTCGTGACGCAAATTCGGTTGAATTTTCTTTTCTACCACTTTCTTTTAATTTGTATTGTAATTTTGCTTCGTTTATAATCAAAATTGTTTCGGGTACAACATATTTTACCTACAGTTTCATCGTGGACTAAGCCGATCACATCAACCACGTAAAATCATGTATGTTCTTACAAGTTTTACTTTTAAATTCTCATTGTTCCTGTACGTTTTAGTGACCGTGTATATTGGGTTTACTATTCATATTGCAGGTGTATTGTTTCCATGACTCAAAGCATCATTGATTCCCACTAGTATCTTTTAATGTCTGTACATAGTAATCCGTTTTCTATGTTAGATTGTTAGGCACACTATAGTTTTAACAAACGTATATACAAGCTATACATCGTTTTTTCGTGTTTGTATATAGGTCTACATTATTGCTTGTAATCAAGTATTTACATTGATCGACGGAAATATAGATTTGATACATCTATTTATTCACCAAAACTTAAGAAATAAACGACAGTTTGGTTGGGCAAGATCCGTTGTCTGATGGGTCGGGTAACCCATTGTCTCTTGTTTGTAGGGATGGCAAAATCATCCGAAACCGATGGGGAAAACCGAAACCCGAGACAGTTGGGTCGGGTTTTGGGGCGGGTTGGCGGGTTTGGAGGCGGGTATGGGCACAACAATATTTATTTTGCGGGTTCGGGTATGGATATGGGTTTTTTCAAATACCCGCCATATTATCCGTATCCGTACCCATACCCGTACCCATACACATATTAAGTCTTTTTTTTCTTTTTTTATTTCTAAAAAATACATATTACTAATAATAACTTTTTATATTATATACTCTAATTGATTTCACATAACTTAAATTATATCCTTTAAAATAATCGTTCAAAATTTTTGAAATGTCGATAATAAATTAGGTATTTTGTTGGGTTTTAGTAATTAGTTAAAAAAAATTTTTTCCCTAACTCGACATTTTGTCTAGCATAAATATAAATGGGTATACCCAATACCCGCGGAGAAACCCGAAAAACCGATGGGTAAAACTATATGGGTATCCGATGGGTATTGGGTTGGATATGGGTATGATTTTTATAAATGGATGAGGATATGAGTTTAGTGATATCCGACCCGAACCCGCCCCGTTGCCATCCCTACTTGTTTGGGACAAACATCAATATTTTGCTGCAGTTCGAGTTGGACTACCCCGCCAACGTTTTTCTCAAAAAAAAATTAAAGTATTAGTATAATACCCGCGTGGTGCAGCGGAGACAATAAACTATATTTGATAAAATCACATTTCGGGTATATAACTACGGAAATTAAATACGCAAAACGATAAAAACATGAAAAAGTATTTAAACTACAATCATAATGCAAAACGTGAAGATACGCATAGATACCTCATAAATACGAGCTTTTAAAATATATAAAATATAGTTCTTTGCAATTATTGTTGTCCTTGTACTTGTTAAAACTTTTGCCTATTCAATAGTCGTGTTTTCTATTTCTTAATTGGTTCGAACTTACTTTACATTTTTTCCTTGGAATGAGCTTTTAAAAGATATAAAATAAATATGGTTCGAACTCACTTTTTATATTCGTCAAAATTAAATTGTTGTAATGGTTTTTCGTAGTTTCTCATTTGTTTCGTAATATATAGTTATCTACAACACTTTATGGTCTGGACCATGAAAAGAATTATATATATTGAACAAATAGAAATGTTTCTTGTAGTTTTCTCAGTTTTCTTATTATATATTTCAAGTGTATAAAATCTATGAATGTGAACTAACACAACAATTGTTTGTAAGTTGGTTGATTGGTTAACAGAAAGCCACATTTTAAAACAAAAGACCTACTTTAATCACAAAATGGATACAAGAGTACAAGAGTGTTAATACCATCAATGAGTAAAAGTCATATTATTATAATAACTATTCAAAAGGAAACATGAACTCAAATTTGGCAGTCATAAATAGTTAGACAAACTACGGGGATGGAAATATGTAAATGAAAACTACAATAATCAGCATAATGATGAATTGCTTTCATAGACAGTTTTGGAGCTTGCAACCACAAGTTCAACACCATTATGTGCCTTCATGAAAGTTATTGGACGGGAATCCGAAAGTGATGGATACATAAGGTGTTGAACCTGTTGGTATTTGAATAGTTTTAACAAATGTGTGTCCGTAAATGTGTGAGACTACGGGAGCGCACACATCGACATTTAGACAAGACTACAAGTTTAATTTATTTATTAAATATTACTTAATGGATAAGTGTAAATATTTATTAAATGGAGGGTTTATTATATAAATAAGGAGGTTTCCTTATTGTAATATAACTCAAACTCCTAGATTTGAAAACCTATAAATAGAAGATAAACCCTAAACCCTAATTCATTGCAAAATAAAAAAGGATCGACTAATTTGGTTTTTTGGCCGATCGGTTTTTTAAAAAAAGGGGTTTTTTTATTTATTTATTTTGGTTTTTGTAATAAGAGTTGTTGCTAGACAATTGTTGTAAAAAGCAATTAAACAAGTACTAGCATACTAGTCTGTCGCTAAAAGAAGGTGTCGCGTACGTAACCGTAGATTAGATCTTACACTTAGATCTACGACTTTCGCTTGCTTCTAATTCAAGGTAATTTTTTATCCGATTTATTATTTACTATGTGATCCTAATTCCGCTGCCATGTATTGTTTGACAATATGACTCTAGTTGTATACCTATAGTGGTATCAGCCAAAACATAGGTAAATATTATTTTGGATCTAAAACATCAAAATTGAAGGGGGATTAGGGTTGGTTTATTGTATGATTTTACAAAATTAAAAGTTAATTTGAAATCAATCTACTTTGCAATTTGATGTTTAATTACCTTATTTACTTTTATGCAAAATTATGTTTATAAAGTTACATGCATAACTTTGTAAGCATAATTAGATATATTGATATTGTTAAAAAGTAAATTGAATTAGTGACATATTATTAATTGTTAATTGAATATGTGCGACACAAAAGGATTTGTATGATAAAAAGTTATGTGTGGTTTATTTGATATACGAATTGTTTACATATTGATAGCTTACGCAATCCAAACTTGTTTATTTGGACGGATGTATGTGGTCCGTTTCCTTTGAAACGGGAGTGATTCAATATGTAAACAATGACCATAGAGACTTTTTAGGCATTACCCAATTAGTTGCGTAGAATAATTCTAAATTGTTTATTATAAATATTGTTTGTCAAATGTCTTTTTGAAAGAAACAAAATTTAATAATAAGACTAAAGAATTATTATGACGAGTTATTAATTTATTTTGGCACTTTTATACGTTCTATAACGCATTTGGTTGGGTTTATATACCGTAATTTGGTCCAGCGACGGAACATATAAATTTACAAAATATCTTAAAAACCATCGATTTAATAAGCGTGTGATTGGTAATTTATAACTAGATTGTACATGCTCAGTGTATTATTACCCAACTAGGCTCACCTACAATAGGGGACGATGTCTAGGAAAGTTATGCGGAGTGGGGTACACTCCTAATGAGGCAATGCTATTAAGAAATGTTGAACCATTCGCTACACCTCACATACTTTCCTGGTCGTACCCTCGTAGAGCTACCGAAAGGGTTTTAATTATGACCATGTTACGATTAGTTGTATGAATTAGGTAATCATAGAAACACGTTTAATAACCAGTAAAATAAAAACATTTTGTTTTGAATTAAATTACGTTACGAAATTGTTGCATGGCAATTGCGTACGTAGATTTTAACACCCATGGAATTTAAGTCAATTGCTATCCGTATTGCCTAGACAACTTGTACTTGCTCGTCACTCTACGTGAGACGTAGGTGAAGTGTATCCAAGGCGGATTACCACTCATAGTGAGACTGTGGTGGACTATCTGCAGTCTTCAGTCGGATGACTTAAATCGGGTTATGCAGTGAGACTGTAAACGCCGATAGCGATAAGATGCGACGAAACATGATTAATGTCGCGATCACCATTTGATGCTCGGATCGAATTATGACATTAAGTCCCATTTTCTAGGAGTTGCACCGGTAAATGCAATTACGGATCGTCACTTACCTTTTGAGTATTATTTAGTTCCTTGCAGATCAACTGATGGAACGGTAATATGTCAATTGGATCCTAGACTTAACTAAAAGTAAACCATGGGTTTTACGTTTTATGTTAAGAATTTTATGTCGAAAGTACTAATAAGAACTTTCACTCTGTTTTTGCAGAAATGGCACAAAACGCAACTGATGAGATTTTGAATGAAACCAAAATCGCGTTAAGGCGCAATATTCTTAATGGGCCGAATTTCAATGATTGGCACCGATCACTGAGGATTGTCCTAAGAGTGATGGAGCGCGAACATATCCTTGAAACACCTTTGGGTGCTGAGCCAACTGCTGAGGCTCCTCAAGAGGAACGTGACTTGTATAGGTACTAACAATGTAAAGCAGCCCTTATTCAAGTATTTGCGCGTTTTCATCATTGATATAAGCTTCGAAGTTTGGCCCGGCCTATCTCCTTGTACTATTAATTACTTCCCATCTTCAAACCGCATCCTAATCGTCTTATCTAAGCAAAAGATTTTCGCATCTTGAATGTTCAACCAATCCGTTTCTGTTACTGTGTCAGAGCTGCAACTACTCGCTCGCTTCCTCAGTTCCTATCACGAAGGCTCTAAATTGTATGATGCTCGGGAGGCAAGGATTGTGCCAAGTTTTGAGTTAATGTTTAAGTTCTCTTAATGGGCTAGTAATGGTTCGGGCAAGTCACCAGGAAATACCTCCGGTACTCCCTTACTACTAATCGGTTTCCTTGGGCACCTTCTTGGTTAAATAGCAACGAGCCATAACCTCGGTCGTAAGTGTTTTTCGGGTATAAGGTTTAACCTTGTCCTTTCCATGTCGCCTTGCGTGAATAAGGTCTTATTGTAGAGCATATGTTTAGATAATTTCCTTGTAGAGACATGACTTCAACATGTTTGACAAATAGCTATTCCGTGGTTTATCGTAATCATAAGAATGTGATCATACCTTCGTGATGATCCTTCGTTTTAGGGTATGCTTCCAAAACCTACCTTGTTTTGAAGTCACCTTAGATTTGTATTCGAGTCTAGGAATCCACACTGACCAACGATTCCCTAAATAAATTTGCGATATCCTTGCGACTTCATAAATGCTAGTCCTTTAATCGAGTACCATCAATTATTCTACATTATTTCGCATGATTATAATGTCACTAAATGAAAGTAAGGTATGCGGTATACATGATTATGCTAGGGGCATACCATGCGATTTAAATTAAGAATTTGTGTCGACCAAAGATTACTATATTGGGTGTACTAAGGCGAGCGAGCGATAACAGTGATTTTTAAAACTCTTTCGTGTAGCAATTCCACAACTAGCATCGCGTTGTCTGGACTGCCCTAGGTATCGTTCATTTGGCATGAAGTATGTCGAGTGATAGTTTGTGAATACGAGTGTCATGATACATCGGCTTCTGGATCATTTCTGGAGATCCGTAAACTTGTCGCATGAATCCATCATGTCTTCCAGTGTCAATCCTTAGCTATCGGATATCTTGGGTGTATCACTTAGTATGTCGAGTTGCAACTGCACTCATGTCTTACGCGGGAATACTTCTCAGTTTCCATAAAAGGCGACGCGTAAATATTAGTGGGATAAGGTGTATATAGTGTCGATAGTCGAGAAGGTGTCGTCCCTGTCAAGAGAACGGGTGATATAGTCGGCAAGGGACAGTATAAACTAGTCCAGATCCGAGTCGTTATACTGTAATGTAATAGTTTACGATGGTGTTAGCTCCACGCTCTTGTACCTCCATAAGGTATCAGTAATGTATATCGAGTTCGTAGGAAAATGTGAATCCTCAAGAGTATGCGTCGGGTATCTACCTCGACGTCTGACACGATTGTATTCGTCCTTTCGTCGCATCACAGAAAGGTGAATGGGATCAAATTCCCACTAAGTCTTAATGTTATCTTAGTATCATTCTAAAGCGTAAAGCGTTTCGTTGTCTGACATAGCTATCTATTTCCCTCTCGACTTACCCTAAATCGGTAACGAGTTATTTCGAAGATACGGCTCATGTTAGTGTTAGTAATAAGCTGAGCACATAGAGTATCTTAAGTATAGCATCGTGGGTCTGACTTCAAGAATTTCCCGGGAAGGTTCGTTTAATGTTTACCAATCCCGTTCCGGCATAATTTAGTCCAAATTATTCATAGGTGATCAGGCTACGAATAATTCAAGTTAAACAATGCCTTCACGTTTTGGTTAAATAAAATCTTTCGTTTTAGAAACTGGTTATAGTTTGATTTTTGAAAAATCGGTATTCACTATAACCTTGCGCTCTGATACCAAGTCTGTCACACCCCGCCAAAGCGGAAACACGGAATGTGAAGAGCAATAGCATTCGATACACAAGTTTATAATTCCACACCAAATTATATTAAAAGAAACATAGCTTCAAAGGTTTACAAATGTTTAAAGCATCGTTTGCATATCCGAAATACAAGTTAAGTGTTCATAGCCAAGCCACCCGAACCCTTTCCCATTCTTGAAGTCATCAGCCCAAAGCATAAAGTCATCAGCAAGCTTAATCGTAACCTGAAAATACGAGTCAAGTGTTAACTACGGGAGACGTAGTTAGTGAGCTACAAAGTTTAAGTATTCAAAGCGTTGACGCATAGCAATGCGTAAAGTATAAGTAATCAAGTTTTGACGCATAGCAATGCGTAAAAATATAGCATTCATGTAGTTGTCCCATAAGCATGCAAAAAGTATAGTATTCCAAAAAGTAGTCGCATAACCATGCGTAAAGTATAGCTTTCAACAGATTGACGCATAGCAATGCGTAAAGTTTAATTTTCGTGTTCGTAGGCATTGACCACATAGCGCGACTATGTGACAATGCTAGTATTGCCCAATGATCGTTGCTAAGCCTGAAGCCTACCCATTTAGTATTATGCACCATCGTTATAGGTCGTTGTGGTGAGGGTCAATCTACCCTAATAGCGCTATCCATATATACTAACGGTCCTTTCCAAAGGGATTAATAGCAACTAATGTCCTTGGTAGTTTTCGGGAGTTTTCAATGGTTTCTCACGTCCATGTTGTACAAAGTCCGCAACATGACGATCGATTGTTTTAGTCATTGGCAAATATAGCTTTCGTGTCCTCGACATTGTTGGCAAAACCCTCAACAATGCCGGCAAAATAGTTATTCGTTTTAGTATTCGTTATCAAAGCATTTCATAGTAGCATTCAAAATACATAAGTGTTTTCGTAATAGCATTGAGTATCAAATCGTTTTCATAATAGTTTTCGAGTATCAAAGCGTTTCACAATAGTTTTCGAGTAACAAAGCGTTTCACAATAGTTTTCGAGTAACAAAGCGTTTCACAATAGTTTTCGAGTAACAAATAGTTTCACAATAGTTTTCGAGTAACAAAGCGTTTCACAATAGTTTTCGAGTAACAAATAGTTTTCGTTTAGCATTCAAGTAGTAAAGCGTTTTTCAGCTTAAATATAGTTAAGCCTAAGACTCGCATTTCACCCCAAAAAGTATTAAAAGCGTTTAAAAGAGTAGGGGTTTGTAACTCACTGTTTGCGAAGATTTCTAGCGTGCTCGGAATAGCTCGAAGGTGCTCGGAATAGCTCGAAGGTGCTCGGAATCACCGGAATCCTAGTATAACCCAAGTTTTCGTGTAAGTATATAACTCGTTCGCTTTTAAACTCGTTAGTCAACGAATGATTTGTTGTTTAAGTGTTATAAGTATGTCCAATAGATTTTGGGCAGCGCTTCCGCGCTACAAAATTGATGTCCAAAATTTCCTATCCACTTTCCCGCTTAATACGATTCATAATATGTCATCAAATATCGTCATTATGAATTAGTTATTTAAATACCTCATTTTATCGTTCAAAGTACAAATATGTATTCTGTTATATTGTGTTTAAAAACTGTGAAAAGTATATGTTTCTCGATTTCTCCGTTAACGATTTAAAAATACGATTTTTGGGAACAGACCTATTCAGCCGGCGGCTGAATTATTTCAGCCGGCGGCTGAATTATTTCAGCCTGCGGCTGAAATGCCGAGACAGATTTACAGTTTTGCCATTTTCGCGTTTTTAAGCGTTTTTGAGCTAGATTTCGACATGCAACTGAATATTCATCAAGATTACTTATATATATGCTCAAATATCAGTTTCTTTTGGATTTTTAGCCACAAATATATAGATTTATGTAAGAGATTTTGAAAACCCGTTTTTGTGTAAAAATCGTTATAAAACTTCATAAAAACTTGTTTTTAAGTGATGGATCACACATGCAATGAGTTATTTATGTAATAACAGTAAAGGAAAAGTGTTTTTACCCAAAGAAAGTGTATGGATGATGATCTAGAGTAGCTAGGAGGTGTTTTCGGCTTCAAAACGGTAGAGATGATGTGTTGGTGCAAGCTTCTTGATCTTCGTAATGATAGTGTCGATTTATGTGGTGATTCTTGTGTGTTTTATGGTGATTTTTGCTGTGATTAGAGGCTGTAAATGAGAGGGGGTGAGAGAGTCTTTGAGATTTTGGAGAAACACCAATATGTGTGTGTATGTTTTTGTTATAAAAATGAAAGAAAAGGAAAAGGATTGTGATAATAAGGCATTGGGAATGCATTTTCTGGCAGAAATGAAGGTCAAGTCGTGATGAGGCAAGTGGACCACTTACATTTCATGCAAAAATGAGTCACCAAGGAGCTGTCCAGACCCTTTCAGCCGTCGGCTGGAGGATCTCAGCCGCCGGCTGGTGCCCAGCCGTTGGCTGAATCCATCCAGCCGTTGGCTGAATGGCTGGTTCAGCGGAATTTTCGATTTTTGTTCTTTAATGTTCCCGATTGATATCAAGTGAACTTAGGAAAGTTCTTTGTATGTATTCATAGTATTTTAGAGTTCATTTGTTGGTTTGATTCCGATTCCGATTCCGTGACACACGCGTTAAAAGTTTAAGTAACGTAAACCTACGTTAAAAGTTTTTGTGTGAGTTACAACGAGCTTAGCTAAAAGAGTTATGTCTACGTAACCACGTAACACATAAAGTTAGTTATAGCAAGCATCAAATAAACACTTAGAAGTTATAAGTTAGCGTTCTCGACCTTAGTTTAGACGGTTGTCACAGTAGCCAAGCTCATAAGAAGAAAAAGCAACCGCTAAAGGCTAAGGGGAACTTTGCAAAGGGTGGAAAAAATAAACAAGCTGTTGTTTATTCTTCCAAGCCTAAGCAAACTCCTCCAGCTAAGAAGGCAAAGGTCGCACAAGATGATACATGTCATTATTGTGGAGATAAGAGTCACTGGAAGAGGAACTGTCCTAAGTGGCTTGCCGAGGTGCAAAATAACAAAAAGAACGGCACGGCCGGTTCTTCAGGTATTTTCACCATTGAATTATATTCTTTCGCTAAATCAAATACTTGGGTCTATGACACTGGTTGTGGAGCTCATATTTGTAACTCCTTGCAGGGGTTTAGAGCGAAAGAGAAACTGAAGTATGGATCCTTGTACCTGTACGTCGGCAACGGCATACGAGCAGCAGTGAATGCCATTGGAAGTTATGACTTACGATTACCCTCGGGCATAATTCTTGTATTAGACAATTGTTATTATGCACCTTCTATTGTTAGGGGAATTGTTTCAGTTTCGGTTTTGAAAGATAATGGTTTTTGTAATACATTTACCGATTATGAGATTTCTGTTTCTATGAATAATATTCATTATTTTAATGCTATTGCTATTAATGGAATATTTGAAATTGATTTGCATGATCGTCTTTCATTACCAAATAATAATTCATTGTTTAATTTAAGCGCAAAACGATCTAAGTCTAACTTAGACTCATCCTTCCTATGGCATTGCCGTCTTGCACACATTGGCAAACACCGTATCGAAAGGCTTCAACGTGAAGGGCTTTTGAAATCAAGTGAGGATTCATTTGATAGGTGTGAGTCATGTGTATCGGGCAAAATGGCAAGGAAACCCTTCTCGCATGAGAATCAAAGGGCGACCGACTTATTAGGAATCATACATACTGATGTATGCGGTCCTTTTAAGCATATGTCTAGGAGAGGTGCTTACTACTACGTTACATTTACCGATGATTTCAGCCGTTATGGTTATGTTTACTTGCTTAAACATAAACATGAGGTGTTTGAAATCTTCAAGGTATTTCAAAACGAAGTAGAAAATCAACTCGGCAAAACCATCAAGGTCCTCCGATCGGATCGTGGTGGTGAATATCTCAGTCAAGAGTTTAAGAATCATCTACAAGCTTGTGGAATTGTCCAGCAGCTTACTCCTCCCTATACGCCACAACACAATGGTGTATCGGAAAGGAGAAATCGAACATTGTTGGATATGGTTCGATCGATGATGAATCTTACAACCTTGCCATTGTCTTTTTGGGATTATGCCTTAGAGTCTGCAGCACGCATTCTCAATATGGTTCCAACCAAGAAAGTTGATAAGACACCATATGAATTATGGTTTGGCAAAGCGCCAAATTTGTCTTACTTAAAGGTCTGGGGATGTGAGGCTTTCGTTAAGCGCGATTCGCCTGACAAACTCGAACAGAGATCTGTTAAGTGTATCTTTGTAGGATACCCAAAGGAAACAATGGGTTACTACTTCTATCATCCTTCTAAGAACACTGTGAAAGTGGCTCGATATGCTGAGTTTTTCGAAACAAAGCTTATTGGTCAAGGAAACAGTGGGAGGGTTATAGACCTTGACGAGGTTCAAGAGGAAGATACGTCACTTTCTACCAACACTGGTGATCAACAATTCGGGGGGGATAGAGTTGAGCCTCAGGATATGCCTCAATCTAGTCCGACTCAAGTTGTGATTGAGCCACAAGTTCAGTCTCAACAACAAATTGTTGATGCTCCAATTCGTAGGTCCGAATGGACGATACGTGCACCTCCTAGGTTGAACTTAAACGTTAATCTAGAGGATGGTGACGTATCAGGGGATCTTAATGAACCTCGAAACTTGAAAGTTGCATTATCAGGTCCAGACGCTGAAAAATGGCTTCAAGCTGCGAATTTGGAGATCCAATCCATGTATGACAACGAAGTTTGGGATTTGGTAGATAAACCTCCAAATGCCAAGACTGTTGATTGTAAATGGATCTTTAAGATAAAGACTGACATGGATGGGAATATACACGTCTATAAAGCTCGTCTCGTGGCAAAAGGATTCACTCAGATCTATGGTATAGATTATGATGAGACTTTTTCCCCAGTGGCAGACATAAGAGCTATTAGAATTCTCTTAGCCATAGCTGCATTCTATGACTACGAGATATGGCAAATGGATGTCAAGACAGCCTTCTTGAATGGTTATCTAGACGAAGAGGTCTATATGAACCAACCAGAAGGTTTTATTGATCCATTACATCCCAACAAAGTATGCAAGCTAAAGAAGTCCATTTATGGACTTAAGCAAGCATCAAGGAGTTGGAATAAAAGATTCGATGAAGAAATCAAGAAATTTGGTTTCGTTCAGAATCTAGATGAGCCATGTGTATATCTAAAGACCAGTGGGAGTAATGTTGTATTCCTTGTCTTATATGTCGATGACATATTACTTATGGGAAACTACATTCCAATGCTTGAAGATGTAAAATCTTATCTTGGAAAGTGTTTCGCCATGAAAGACTTGGGTGATGCAGCATATATTCTAGGAATCAAGATCTCGAGAGATAGATCCAAGCGGATGATAGAGTTAAGTCAAAAGGCTTACATTGACAAAATACTAAAACGGTTTAGTATGGAAAACTCCAAGCGTGGATTTATCCCAATGCAAGATGGACTTAAACTCAGTATTCAGGATGGTGCATCTACACCTCAAGAGGTGGAACGTATGCAAAGGATTCCCTATGCTTCGGCAGTAGGATCCATTATGTATGCAACAAGATGTACAAGACCTGATATAGCTTTTGCGCAGAATATTGTAAGTAGGTTTCAATAGAATCCAGGTGAAAAACACTGGATTGCTGTAAAGAACATTCTGAAGTATCTACGGGCTACTAAAGATATGGTTCTGGTGTATGGTGGAAATCCCGAGGCAGAACTTAAAGTTACTGGTTACTGTGATGCCGGATTTCAGACAGACCATGATGACATCAAATCTCAAACAGGTTATGTTTTCATAATGAATGGAGGAGCTGTAGTCTGGAAAAGCAAAAAGCAGTCCACCATTGCAATGTCTGCAACAGAGTCTGAGTACATAGCAGCTGCTGAAGCTGCGATGGAAGCTGTTTGGATCCGGAAATTTATTTCTGGACTTGGTGTAGTTCCTACCGCCAAGTTACCCATGGATATGTATTGCGACAACACGGGTGCAATAATCATAGCTAATGAACCAGGTGTTCAAAAGGGAGCCAAACACTTTCAAAGGAAATTTCATTATATTCGTGAGCGCATAAATGATAATGAAATCAAGCTACTCAAAGTTCACACAGATAACAACTTGGCAGATCCTTTTACAAAGGCTTTGGCAAAGACGAAACAAACTCACTTGGCTGAGGGCATAGGACTTCGTTTGTCTAGTTGTTCCATGTAATCTGTGAATTTATTAAGTATTTGGATATATGGATTTATAAACAATTTTATTATGATTAAATAATATTGAGGATATGTGATTTTAATTCATATTTAATTGTTGTCCAATTTTGCATGTTTTAATCCTTGATTTATATTTATATTTATATTTAAATATTTTTCTAAATATCCGTTGTCGTTTGATTATGTGGGAGCATAATTGAATTAAGACAATATCTGAGTAGTTAGCTTGACTCACTAACCCGGATGGTGTGCATGGAGATGAACACTGGATTATCCCACATGAATTAGTACTTATGGATCTTTGTCATTAAGTATAATTCATAAGGTTTAATGTCCTTTGACTTGAGATACAAGTTGGGAATCATGTACGTAGTGCATTATTTGATTCTAGTCAAACACACTCCTGAATAAGGGTGTTATAAAGACTATTTTTGGTAATGTTGCGAAATACGATGACTACCAATTGTAGTCAATATAGGATTTGTTCCTTCAGTGAAACTGAAGCTAGATACAAACTGGGCCACTCATGAATACTTAAGATGTTTGTCTGGCCAGACCCAAATAAGTCCAGAACTGTCTCGACTGTATTAGGTAATCTTAAGTGATTCGCGAAATGAGAAACAGTAGTTAAAATGGAATGATTTTGATCCATCAAAAGATTTTAACTAAGTATCTGTAACAAAAGGATATGAACCGAATTTAGGCTCACAAGTGAGTTTTGGAGAAACTTACTCGTACATTTATGGGAGCATTGATATGTTGCTAGACATTAATCAATGTTATCACGTTTTGTTTGAAAATTATTCAAAAGTGGGAGCTGTTGGTATTTGAATAGTTTTAACAAATGTGTGTCCGTAAATGTGTGAGACTACGGGAGCGCACACATCGACATTTAGACAAGACTACAAGTTTAATTTATTTATTAAATATTACTTAATGGATAAGTGTAAATATTTATTAAATGGAGGGTTTATTATATAAATAAGGAGGTTTCCTTATTGTAATATAACTCAAACTCCTAGATTTGAAAACCTATAAATAGAAGATAAACCCTAAACCCTAATTCATTGCAAAATAAAAAAGGATCGACTAATTTGGTTTTTTGGCCGATCGGTTTTTTAAAAAAAGGGGTTTTTTTATTTATTTATTTTGGTTTTTGTAATAAGAGTTGTTGCTAGACAATTGTTGTAAAAAGCAATTAAACAAGTACTAGCATACTAGTCTGTCGCTAAAAGAAGGTGTCGCGTACGTAACCGTAGATTAGATCTTACACTTAGATCTACGACTTTCGCTTGCTTCTAATTCAAGGTAATTTTTTATCCGATTTATTATTTACTATGTGATCCTAATTTCCGCTGCCATGTATTGTTTGACAATATGACTCTAGTTGTATACCTATAGAACCCGCCATAGTTTTACACCGAGTAGCATGAGTCGCTCAAATAGAGACTCACTGCACTAACCAACCAAGGTCGCATCCTTGCACATTATAACTGGACCAAGGTGGCAAAGGTCGCCAACAAGAACAACCTAGAACAAAAAAATATCCATTCAAACACATAATTACCCATAAAATAAATTCAGCACAAGTAGGATATATTAAAATTCATGGGCATGATGTAAAAAATGAAGATACAAAATCTATAAAGAAGTAAAAAGATACCTTGGACCTTGACCCCAAGTTTTTTCTGCCTCGTATTCTTGGTGGTGGATGTAATTATGCTGAAATTGACAGATCTCCATTAAGTATTCCACTATGAAGTCAAACATGCTAGTTTTAAAATTCAAACAATTGAAAGGAATTTGTTACCAGAAGTCCAGGACTAACACAAACATTTTTGGAATGTCTAACATTTGTTACGATGTTGAATAAGATCAACATCGTAACAAATGCTAACTTTAATTGCAAATTATAGATTAGCATCCTTCCCATCATCTACACACTACGAAATAATTTATGAAAATAAGATCATCTCAAACAAATGAAACCATGCGTATTTAAGAAACACAAGAGGGTTTATATACACAAAGGGAAACAAGATAAAATAACGTAAAAACAACCCATAATCGAACAAACTGAGACAACCGCGTTTTCGAGGTATCATTTCGGTGTTCCGTTTGTCATTTTTATTATCGATATTTTGTTTTGACCCTATTATTGTTATTGTTTCGTTTATCACACGTTATTTATTGTTTAGTCAGGAATTTATTTAACGTTTTTTCCTTCGTGACGGAAACGTTTTAGTATCTAAGTGCCTAGTAGATATAAGTATTCTCGTAAGATAAGTTAGGGTGTTTTATGCCTTCGATTAATGTTAAAAATATATTACAAAGTTAGTCCTTTAACGAGGTTAACGTTAAGTTTATTACAAATTCAGTCCTTTTAACAGAATGTTAACAAAATTTAACTTTTGGTCAATAGCGGAGTGTGCCGCAGTCACTATGGACTGCGACGCAGTCAGGCCTTCGAGAGGAAAAAGTTAAAACGTCTTTTTCCACTTTTCTTGAGATCTACAACTTGCTTTACATGTGATTTTTGGCTGGAAAATTCCCAAAATGAATGGGTTAGACCATATTTTAGATCTAACACCACCTTCTAACTCTTTTTCATACCATAACTCATCCTTACATCTTTTTCTCTCATTTCTTCTTTCATCCAACTCACTTTCCAAAATTTCTCTCTCATTTCTTCATCTCATTTCCAGAAAAATGAGAACAAAAATACATACATACAAGTGAGTTCTCTATAAAAGAAGGTTCCATCATCATATTCTACATCATATCCTTGATTCTTCTTCCTTTGTTAAACATTTTTCAACACAAATCTTCAACTTTTATCTCTTCTTTTCTTCTTTGTTTATGTTAGGGATTCTAACATAAATCATGTGTGTTTTTGCAAGAGTTATCTTCCACCATCACCTCATATTCTTGGATTTCTAGCTTACTACCGTGGAGGTGTCTCCACAATAAGTTTAGTAAGTGAAATCTCTCCAAATTCTTAATCTCTTCTTATTCTAAAAAGCTCTCATATTAATAGTGGTGTGTTTTTGTGTTTGGAGCTTGGATCCTCACCACCACCATTTTGGAGCTCGTTTACGGGTTTAATTTCGAGACTTTTCCGACGATTTTGGTTGATTATTGCGGAGGTCTTCGGTACTCTCTAATTAATCCCTAAATCTCTTTACGTTTTTCTTAATTACCAATTAATTCGTCTAAGTAATATATAAATAGATGAATATGGATAAAAATGGATGAAAATGTAAATTATTAACATATTAACTTCATATTGTAGGTTATTAGTTGATAATAACATAAAATGGTATAATTATGGAAGTAAACTTATAAAACGAGAAAATATAAGTAAAGTTGATTAATTGGACATTTTGTACTTTTGGACTTAAGTGTATATATAAACGTTAATGATACCTAAAAACGTAAAAGAAAGAAACTCGTTTTTGCCACTAACGGCCCGCTGCGGCGCAGTAGGCTATGGTCACAAACTCAATGCGTCGCAGTGTAGTCCTTGTACGCCGCAGTGAGCCCCAGAACTAAAACGTCGTATATTTTGAACGAACATAAATATATATACATATATTATTATACGTAAAATTGTATATATTGACAAATAAACGTTTTGGACTCAAAACGTAATTGCAATCATAGCATAATAGTTATTATTATGATATTCGCTAAACGTATATATTTTCGATAAATATACTATTTTCTCAAAATGCGATCGTAATCTTAAATTTTAATAATAAATTATATCTTTCGTTAAACTTTTATAAAATTGTTTTCAAACTATTTTTACTCAAAATATTTAAATTTTTAAAATGTCGAATGTTGACTTTTTAGTCGACTTTTACTCTTCTCGTAATCGTCGACTTTGACTAAAATCAACTATGCCATAACGTTGATTTTAGCGAACTTCGACTAAAATTTAGTATCAGTATTCAATCTTCAATCGATATTTCTGGTAGTCATTATTGGCTCGAAATATCATTCTCTTTTATTCGAAATTATTGACTTGAATTATCGACATCTTCTAGTAGTCATTATTGACTCGAAATGTCGTTATCTTTTACTCGTCACTTTGACTCGAAATATCGTTATCTTTTACTCGTCGCTTTGACTCGAAATATTATTTGTTGGTATACTTTTAATATACTATATAATATAACGTTAATCATTAAAGGCTAAATCCTACTACACTTATAGAGATACTTAGACTTTCGATGTCTTTATGCTAGGGCACTTAGGCGGTGGAGCGATATTCTCCTGATTTGTCTACCCGACGTATTTATTGCTGATTGGTGAGTTATTCGTTGCCCTTTTTACTGTTTTATATCTTTGGGCATGAAAAGCGTGATTAATCTTTTTATCTTGTTTTACAGATTGTGGATTGAGATGCCTTTAGATTTAGTGTTACCTTACTTATATGGCCTTAGTGGTAGTATAAGGCCCTCTTATACACGCCTGTTAACTCTTATTTAGCCACCGGTACATATATATAGATCTATATGGGTTTTACAAACCCTCATCGCTGATATGGGACGACGAGGGTACTGTGTCCCTATGATTCGATGTTATGACCGCTTATTATTCGATGACTAAGGCTTAGTTTGACACACTAAGGAGGGGGTAAATGTTGCTATTAAACGTAAGGCTTAGGTGTATTTATTATCTAGGGCTATGCATATACTCGCTTTGTTTATAAACAAGATATTATTACTATGTTTGGACTTTTATATTTCAAACTGGGTCAAAACCTTTTGAAACATAATGTTTTTAAAAAAATGCGAATAACTCACCAACTTTATATTGACGTATATCTAACGCTTTTCAGGAGTTTGAGGTTGCAGTTGATTGATGCTATGCTATTGTGACTATTTGGATCGTTTACGTGGAGCTTTTTTTGTTATGACTTAGTTCCTTTAGGATCCGTTTTGTTGTCACTGTACTTTATTTATTTCGTATTATGTAAAACCTTGTATCTCGAAATTTCTATTTAATTCGATGATGTTTTGTTATTATAAATGTTGTAACCTTGTGACCTCTGATACTACTGAAATTGTTCGCACCTCGGGTTTCCATCTGAGCGGGGTGTGACACAAACAGAGTTGCACACCTATTTCATTTGAATATGAAATTGAACTGAAATTATAAATTATGTAAACTCATAATAAGATTTAAAACACGAATTGAATTGAACACAATCGAGCAACCACACAATCCAATT
Source organism: Senecio squalidus (assembly GCA_910822075.1). Classification (NCBI taxonomy): domain Eukaryota; kingdom Viridiplantae; phylum Streptophyta; class Magnoliopsida; order Asterales; family Asteraceae; genus Senecio; species Senecio squalidus. The sequence goes on along the minus strand of CAJVGC010000590.1, from coordinate 29,804,086 downwards.
CGTATAAAACTCAATCGTATATATAATAGCAATTCACATGAGTAGTTAGAGGAAGAGATCAGATGCAGGGCGGGGGTGATGTCGGCCGACTGGAATTAGGGAATTGAGAGCATATGATGGGTTTGAATTAGAGAAAGGTAGATAAGTAACTTGAAGAGTAAATTACATAGATTGTCCTTGTGTTTTATCGAAATAACAAGTTTTGTTCTTTAAGTTTAAAAATCACACTCTTCATCTTTTAGTTTTAAACAAGTAACATCCTTTGTCCTTTACTCCGTTTAACTTAACCAAACTTCGTTAAAACTTTATTACTGACTATTTTACCCTTTTAATTAATACCTCTTTTTGTCTTTTAAGGTTTGTGAGTATTTATTTGGTTTGATATTAATTGTTTTAAGAGTAAATTACATAGATCGTCCCTAAGGTTTATATGAAATTACGGTTATTGTCCCTAAGTTTAAAAAGTTGCATGGTATGTCCCAAAGTTTAGAGTAATTACGGATTTCGTCCCTAATTTGGATGTCCGTTAATTTCCACCGTTAGCCTTCCCTCACGTGTTAAACACGTGAGGGGTATTTTCGTCTTTTTGCACTTTTCACCTACCTTTCTCCTTCTTCCTCAAAAATCCAAAAATCAAAATCAAAATAAATCAAAATCAGATTCATAATCCCTCATACAATCAAAATTGAATCATATCATATTTCCAAATAAATCAAAATCAGATTCAATTGAATCAAAATTGAATCATTAATCCCTTATTCTTCAATCCTCAAGATCCACCCACCGGAAAAGGAACCGTCACAAACAGTCACAAACTTGTCCTTTGCCACCGTTTCACACCGTTTCACACCGTTTCACACCCTTTATAATAATTAAACAATATTCAAAAAACAAAATAGCGGCGGCAGTAGCGGGGTAAATGGTTCAGCTATGGCGGCAGTAGCGGCGGCAAACACCACGGCGGCAAAGACTGGGTTTTTTCCGGCGAATAAGGACTGGGTTTTTTCCGGCGACGTCGGTGGTGGTGGTGTAACAGATCGCGGATTTCGGAGGTTGTTGAGGATGCATATGTGATTGTCATCTAGTAAATTTCAAAAAAAGAATCTGCAGGTAAATAAAGCCAAAAACAAAGGGTAATTTTGGAATTAACATCACTTTTGTTATTGGTGATTTCCAATTTCAAGTCTTTTAACCAAGTATAACCACCACCATTTTTCATCACATTGGTTTCCATTTATTTTTTAAGGTTAATTGCAGAAAGATATTCAGACCAGATTTTGGTGTTTAAGGTTTAAGAAAATGAAGAAGAAAAACAAAAGTGGTGTTTTTTTTTACGGTTTGGTTGGTTAGTGTGTGTGTGTGTGTGTGTGTGTGTATGTGTGTGTGTGTGTGTGTGTGTGTGTGTGTGTGTGTGAAGGGGTGTTTGTGTAAGCTTATTTTCTTAGGGTTTATTGTAAGCTTATTTTCTTAGGGTTTATTTTATTTTGGGGAAGAAGACTGCGAAATGACGAAAATACCCCTTACGTGTTTAACACGTGAGGGAAGGCTAACGGTGGAAATTAACGGACATCCAAATTAGGGACGAAATCCGTAATTACTCTAAACTTTGGGACATACCATGCAACTTTTTAAACTTAGGGACAATAACCGTAATTTCATATAAACCTTAGGGACGATCTATGTAATTTACTCTTGTTTTAAATATGATTTGCAATTTTGTAAAATCCCTAACTAATAAAAAGAGAAATAAATTCAACACCCATTTTCCATTACACATACAATCACCACCATCCATCATCATCATAAAATTAAACACATATTCTACCAAACTTCAACCCATAATCAAAAACATAAACAAGATAAATCAAACTCCACATTTTACCAGAAATCATATAAACACACAAACTCATATCTAAAAATCACGAATATAAAACTATATCCACAAACAAATGAAACTTACAGATGCAACTCGTGAAAATCGAATTTCAATGGTTATGAATGAAGAACACCCATAATCATCAATCAAGAGACAATATATTTTGTGGGCAAAAATATAACATCCACTTTCAAATAATTATTTTTATTTCAATAAACCCAAATATAAGAACCCTAAATTATTTCAATTAATCGGACCAAAAACCCAAACACGACGAATGCAAACCCACTTCGACTTGCAGCTACCCCTTCGCCAATCGGGTTTCATAATCCATTTAGATTTGTATTCGAACACGCCCAAACAAGCAAACCCGTTTCGTTTCTACTATCAGGTTTTAAAATCGATTTGGATTTGTGTTTGTGTCTCTAAATCTATATGTTTGTGTGTTCTAATATTTAGATCGATTTGGATTTTGGTGTTTCAGGTTTATGAGTTTGCTTCATTATGAGTTAAAAATTGGTCCAATATATATTATTAAAAGGGTAAAATGGTCAATAATAAAGTTCTAACAGAGTTGGGTTAAGTTAAGGGAAATGATTTTTACCCTTGAGGTTTTGTTTAATACACATGATTTTTATATGTAAAGACTATTATGTCCTAACTATTATTTTAGCCTTTCCACTCCTCCATTTACAATAAACCAACATTTCCTCCACCACTCTTCTACACTTCCAGCCACCTCACTTCCATAGCCGCTGACGCAGACCAGCATCCTTCCACACCGTCACCTCAACCGAATACCAAAATTTACATCAACATTTACCGGCTCTCATTATCTTAAATGTTAAAATTATCAAAATCAACCAAAAGAGTATTGGAATAAATAATTGAACAAAATAGTTAGCCAATTTCATCGTATATTCTCCTTTTCACAAATAAAGTCTTCAATTTTGCAACTGCATGTGGAAATTTTAATTTTTTTCTATGAATGCGAGTTTTCATCATCAAATTATATGCATATGGAGAGAGAGAGAGAGAGAGAGAGAGAGAGAGAGAGAGAGAGAGAGAGAGAGAGAGAGAGAGAGAGAGAGAGAGAGATCTGGGAGTTGTTTTTTTTTTCTTTTCTTCCAATGTCGGTGTTGTAATAAGTACTGATAAATTATAATCACGATTTCGTGTAGCTTATAAATGGAGATCAGAGATGATTTGGTGGCATTTCTTCATAGGAAAAGAAATTGAGCAAACTGAAAAGCGCTAATTGTAATGGGTTTTTCTTTAGCTATGATTTTTACAAATTAAGCGGAGGGGGTGCGTGAAAGTAAGGTTGTACCGGATTTATGGTGAGTATGCCGGAAAGGATGAGTTTGTTTGGTATGAAATTACTTTTCATGATTAAATTATGATAGCCTTTGGAAGTATAAAAGGGAGTAAAACAATGGTAGGGGTATAATTGTCTTTACACATTCAACTTATGTGTATGAAACAAATATCTAAGTGTAAAAATCACCTCCCTTAAGTTAAGCGGAGTAAAGGACAAACGATGTTACTTGTTTAAAACTAAAGGATGAAGAGTGTGATTTATAAACTTAAAGGACAAAATATGTTATTTCGATAAAACCATAAGGACAATCTATGTAATTGACTCTAATTTTAACTACTTTAAGGGATTAATACTATTGAGGAAATACTTTGTAATATAGTAAGATTTGGACATAAATTATCTAGATTTGTCTTTCTTCAGGATCTTCTATTTCTTTGATAAATATATAATAAATTTGGGGTTTTTCTAACTTGTGCCCTAGGGGCACATGTTAACACCATCTTTAAATATTAAAAGTACAATCAAAAGTATCAAAAGGTACCATTTTTTATTGATTTCTTAACTTTTGATACTTTTGATTGTACTTTTAATATTTAAAAATGGTGTTAACATGTGCCCCTAGGACACAAGTTAGAAAAACCCATAAATTTAAACATGTAATAACTTGTTAACTACAAGTCTTAAGTCTGTAGTTACTATAACACATTTATAAATATTAGATGTATATTTTAGATCAGTATAAAAAACAGTATTTTATTAAGAAAATGTCCTTTTTGTAACAAATGACTTGATATTATGCAGTTAAATTTTGGACAAACTTTTTACCGATTTGACAGGTGCACCCTTTTTACTTGTTCAATTTTTATTTATATGCATATGATCTAGAGAAGATCAGATGAAACCAAATCGGACCATGTTTTACTTATAATGATAAAATTCTCACATACAAGATGAAAACTCTAAACTAAGAAACTAATTTGACCTTTATATTTCTCAACGTTTAATATCAACCAACATAAATTTATCACATGAAAGATACAAAGCAAATAAGGAATACATCGTTACTTTGCCTCCCCGGTCTTAAAAGAGGATCATTCATTGTTCATAATACCTTTCAAGTAAAAAGTAACTTAAAAGATTGATTTGAATTGTTCATAATACCTTTCGAGTAAAAAGTAACTTAAAAGATTGATTTGAATTAAAGCATACTCTTTTCGAATCAAAATAAACCCTAAATATAATCAAAGACAAAATAACCCTCTTCCTATTCATACGAAACGTATAAAATTAGACCTTAAATATCAATGTTGTAGTAGTCGTTAAGGTCACGTGGGGTGATGGAGTAGGGATTAGGATTAATTGAGATTAATCGAAATTAACCAGATTCAATTTTCTATATATAATGAGTTATTTAAGTTATTTGTAAATTATTATTTGAATAGTTTATGCAATTTGCTAATTAAATGGGCTAGTTGGTATCACGACAATCTATTTGGCTTCGATCTTTTTTCCACTTCTTTCGATTACAAGTTATTTTAAATTGATTAATACTGAATTACACAGATTTTAACCGATTATTGAACGAGAGACTAATTGATGGATTTATGAAAATCTCATCAATAACAAAGGGATTAGAGATTAATCGATGAATTAATGAGATTTTTACTACCCAAAGTAGACTGATTAACACAATAGTTATATGTGGCTGTGTTGGAGCATATTCGTCGTTGATTCTAGTTTGTACTTAGTTTAGAAACATGTCGTGAAGTTAGAATGTATATAGATCGAGTTGTAATGTGTTTCGAGTCATTTATGGCGTGGCAACACTTAAGTTATGCAACAACGGTGTTACGTAGTTGTGCAACAGTGTGTTGCGTTGCGTCACACTCGTTCCTGTGTTGCGGTTGCGTAACAAGTTAGGGTTTTATGATCACTTATAAATACCCCAACTACCAGCCATAAATCTAGCCGTTTTAGAGAGAGAAAATCAATGTTACGCCACCCTAGAGAGAGAGAGAGAGTTGCTTAACAGTGTTTCCGGACGGTCTAAAGTCTTGTAATCGAACGTATCTGATATTATTCGTATTATAATACTTTACGTAAGCTTAATAATATCAATCGTTTGGTTATTTGAGTGGTTCACCATAATATATACACTTTAAAGTAATTTCGCCACTTTCTAGTGTTTGGGTCCAAATCGAGGTCCAACGACGATGACCAACAAGTGGTATCAGAGCCTCTATACATTATATAGAGGTTTTTGGATCCATTTGGTGTAGATTCGGGTTATTTAAGTGTAGATCTAGGATTGGGTTATTTGGGTTTTGAAGACTTTTTTTTAGAGCTACTCATTTCCGCTGATATTTTCATGAAATTGATTATTGATTCATGTTTAATATCATAGATAGATAAATTCTGGAAAGTTTTGTAATCTAATTATGAGATTTTGTTTTTCGAAGACTTGTGCAACACCCACGACTGTAGCACAACATAACACTGCTGTTACACAAGTTTCAAGTTGTGCAACAGTGTTGTTACACAAGCAAAGTATTAAGTAAGTCTCGTAACACTCGTTTCACGTAAGCTTGTTACGTTTAGTTCCGACAGTTACGTAGAGGTGTTACGCTGCTTGATTTTCTCCAGAGGTGTTACGCTGATCTGTTATGTAGCAAGTGTTACACAACTTTTCAAGTGCTACACAACTTTTTCAGCTGTTACACAAAAGTTGCGCAACACCCACAAAAGTTGTTCAACATCAGTTCTGAACATTTTCACTAGCCGTTAAGCTGCTCGGATTGCTTTGGGATTTTTACGGTAGTAATTAGGAAAGGGGATTTCAGTCTTCCGCTTGATTCCACTTTGATTCGGGTATTTGTGATCATTTGATAAACGGGTTTGTGTGGCTACAGGGTTTGTGAGTTCACGGGTTTAGTGATAAGTTTTGTGTTCGGTAAAGTTTCGTGATAATGGCTCTTGTTTCGACTAATGTTAGGTATGACATCGATACGGGTAATAATCTCATTCCTCCTAAGTTTGAAAAGATCTCACTTGAAGATTGGATTTCACGTTTTACTACATTCATGTATTATATCGACTCAACTATGTGGGGACCGATTCTTACTAAATATGAGCCACCACTTCAAGCCCGTGCAATCTACGGGATACGTTTACATAAAGCTTCAATTGATTTAAACGATGAGGAGAAGGCAGTTTACGCTAAAGATAGAAAAGCTCATTCTTTGATTAAGTCATGTCTTTCGGATGACATGGTTACAGTTTTTCGACACTGGGAAACTGCGAATGAGCTTTGGAAAGCGGTCTTGAATCGTTATGGAAGTGATGATACGTTTTAGAAAGTTAAAAGAGATATCTTAAAAGGTTGATAACTTTTCCTGCCTTCCTCATGAAAATTTTGAAAATGATTATTGTAAATCAAAATCTTTGGAACTTGAAAAAGCTTTGGAAAGGAAAACAAAGCTCTTTGATGAAGAAAAACTTGTATTTGTGTCTGAAATTTTGGATTTAAAGCAAAAATTAGCACAACACAATAAGATTTTTGAAAATGAGAAATCCGTTTTTTCTAAGAAGATTGACAAGTACGAAACTTGCTTTCTCAAACTTGAAAAACGAAATGTTTTCTTAGAATCTAAATGTGAAATACAAGTTTCTGTCATTTCTTCATCACGAAAAGAGTTTAGCGCTTTGAGAGAATCTTATAACCGTTTGAAAGAACAGTTTGATTCCCTTAAACACTCAAAAAGCATTTCTCAAGTTCATCAAAGTTCGAAACAAAAATCAAATGTTCTAGAAAAGATTTACACGGGTAAATCTTCAAAACTTTTATTGAAAAAGGTTTCTCAGTTTACTAATTATTCTCTAAACAAGAATAAGAAGTATTCCAAGAAACCTAATTCAAATGGAACACTTGCAAGTCCAAAACGTTTCCAAACAACAAAGGTTAATCAGATTTCGTCAAAAGAAAATCTTGATTTAAGATTATGTTTAACCTTTGAGGAAACATGTAACTAATCGAGCTTTTACAAAAGAAAATGATTCATCTTCTGAGCTCAAGTCAAAATCAAAATCACTCAGTTACTCAATACCCGAGTTATTGAATCTTGCACCAAAACAAAAGCCCAAAATTATGCAAAAGGTGAATTTTTTTAAAACACAATTTCTCCACAAAAATCATTCAAAGAGGATCCCAATTTCTCCACAAAAACCAAATGGGATCCTAATTTCTCCACAAAAATTAAAATGCATTCCAAAATCAAAATAACCGGAAACATCGACACCGACGTCGTTAGCTTCAAACAAATGTTTCTCGGTTAAATGGAATTCATATTCCTTGCATTTAATTGACATAACTTATGCCCATTTTGCTAATTATAAAGGACCAAGCGGAAATGGGTACCGAAAGTTGTGTAGTTCGTTTTGCAGGAAGTGGACTTTGTAACAAATCAGTTGCGGACTCGTACTTATTTGATGGAGCTTGCATGATATATCTAATTCTCTCACAAAGACGCTTTTGTGAGTTTAAAGAAATCCTTCTCGAGTGAGTTTAAAGAAATCTCTCTCAACTGACAAGGTAAGTCTTCTTACCTAAGTTGGTAAGTTTAAAGCGTTAAGACTTCGCAACACATAACAGCTGCGAACTCGAACAAAACTTGTTTTGCTTAAATTCAAAACTCTTATGAAAAAGAGTCTAAAGTTTTCAACACTCAATGAGTTTAAAGTTAAATTTTCTCAAATTGAGTATAAAGTGTCCAAAATGATGAAATTTAAATCTTTGATCGTGACTTCGAAATCTTTTCTTTTTTAAGTTTTTTGGATTTGTACAGACAGAAAAAATCAAAAAAACATAAAAAGATGGGGAGAAAGTTTGTGACAATCTTAGGAAATGATAGTTCATTGTTAGATTTAAGATTTGTCCAAAAATCAGGGTCATAAGTTTTTGTTCGATAAATTAGTAGGCACGGCAAATATCATCTAAACAATTTTTCGAAACTATTTATAACGGGTCACATGACTTTTTCGGTTCATTTCAATGATAAGTCGAGTTCTTTCGGTCAATGGAATTTGTCACCAATAGGATTATATATATATATATATATATATATATGAGGGTAAAAATAAGAGGGTAATAAGAAAAAGTGAGAAAAATTTCATAACTCTAAATAATCAGTTATGTAATAAAGTCGAATAAAGACTCGTAACCCTTGATGCTGACTTGATAAAAGGCAAAGACAAGGGAAAAGTCGGTAAAAGTAAAAATTTTGTAACCCTTGATGCTGACTTGATAAAAGGCAAAGACATGTGGAGAAATTCGTGTCATAAACACCTCATAAATAAATGAATAAATATTATACGTATTGTATATTAGTTTTTGGAGAAATGTCGTGATATTGGGGGCACAGTGTGTAACCGGGTGCAAGCAAAGCTTATATATACCTAAAACGGTTATACACGTACTCAAAAGAGTATGCATAACATCAATACTCGACACGATCCAATTTTCTAGCTTAATTAATAATATTAGGAATAAGGTGACATTATCCATCTAGTTACTGAGAGTTCGATGACACTTTGAGGAGAGTTCGGAATTAGCAAAGTGTAAATATAAGTGGGACTCCGTATAAACAGATGTAAATACATAATCGAAAGATTGATTCTATGATGTCGATGTTGTATTTAATAGGACAAACATACTAATAATCGACTTATTCTTATGATTCCACTTCTAACGATATGATCCTAAAAGCAAACTAATCCCTAGCAAAAACGATTTGCATTTTGTAGGTTGTTAAGTAGTGTGAATATCTTATAGATAAAAATCACAAAAAGATTTTCGGTTTTAGGTTAAGAAAACAAATAAAAATCCAAAAAGATTTTATTTCTATGTTTATTTTCTTCGTCGCCACGTATCTGTCAAGATTATAAGATTTTATCACGTGTTTTCTGAAAACTAAAGATTTTATCAGTTTAAAGAACAAAACACGTGTTTGGACAGTTTCTTTGTAAGTCAGGTTTACAAAGTTTAATGATTTGGATCTCGAAGAGTTTAGCACTTCCGGGGAGTCAAGACTCGAAGTCGATCTTCATGGAGTTGTGTTGCTTAAGGATAAAGACTCGGATCACAAGAGATTCAAGATACATCAATTTCAAATTTGAAGACTGTGAGAGATACTTCTTTGAAGTTAAGGAAACAAATCTCGATCTCACAACATCGGAATTTTCAAGAAATTCAGTCAAAAGTACAAGCTACATCAAAGGGGGAGTTTGTTGGAGCATATTCTTCGTTGATTGTAGTTTGTACTTAGTTTAGAAACATGTCGTGAAGTTTAGAATGTATATAGATCGAGTTGTAAAGCGTTTCGAGTCATTTATGGCGTGTTACGCAAAGCGTTGCGCATGCAACACTTAATTTGTGCAACAACGGTGTTACGCAGTTGTGCGGTGTTACGCAGTTGTGCAACAGTGTGTTGTGGTGCGTAACACTCGTTCCGGTGTTGGGGTTGCGTAACAAGTTAGGGTTTTATGGTCACCTATAAATACCCCAACTACCAGCTATAAATGTAGCCTTTTTAGAGAGAGAAAATCACTGTTACGCCACCCTAGCGGTCTAAAGTGTTGTAATCGCATTTATTTGATATTATTCGTATTGTAATACTTTTCGTAAGCTTAATAATTTGTTTGGTTATTTGAGTGTTTCACCATAATATATTAAATTTAAAGTAATTCCGTGACCTTCCAATGTTTGGATCCAAATCGAGGTCCAACGATGACGACCAACTGGCTCCTCTAAGTAGAGTTCACCTAAGTGGATCCCTCTATTAAAACTTTTCAAAGCTTAATTGTGATGGAGCCTTTAAACTAAACCAAATGTCGCGAGAAATATAGCATGCTCCCTCGGCTCTAGTTAATAGCATTTTGAAGGGCTGCCTTGCCATGTCAAATGGGTTGGTGATACGTTTGAGTTTAGAAATGAATTTAGAAATTGGAATTTAGTGAAACATTGAGTCCCGGTTCATTGGAGTAATTGGAATTATTATTATTACAATGGAATTAGAATCACAGAAGTTGTTACAGAAGGATAAGGGAGAAACGATTTACAACAAAAACTGTTATTACCAAAGCTAACTAACTCAATTGACATCAACTGCTATTCATTGTAAAAATGAACATTGGCGCAACTTCGACTTTTCCCCACTCTCCCTCTCGACGCGTCTTATTAATCGTATATTTCACTTGCCAAATAGGTAATGTATGAGTTGGTAGTGGTACTATAGCCGAGTCTCATTCACAGCTTGCCATCTATTTGAACAGTAGGGTGAGCATTTTTAAACGTTTAAGTCTCATGTATCATTTTCTTTCCGGCTAAACTTCACAATCTACATATCACCTTTAATAATAAAGTATTACGGTATACTTTTCCTAAAGTAACAACTTATAATATATTTTGAAAGAAAAACATTTAAAATGATTCATGTGGAAATACGAAGTGTTGTTCCTGGCTTGCCGCCGACAGGTTTGGGTTCTTGGTAAAAAATAGGCATCGCACCTTCCGCTAAAACACAAAACCGCATTTTTTATATCATAAATTATTTTAGGATTCGGTCTTATGTTTTATTACTATTTGATCCTCCATATTTTGATGCATTTGCACATGCATACCTCCTCAGATCTTGATTTAAATTCTTTCTCTATGCTTTCTATCATCTTTAATTAGCATTAAGTCAACCATACTAATCACTATTAAAATGATTTTTTTTTAATATTTTGTTGTAAACATTTTTCGGTTTTTTTATTTCATCATAACAAGAGCAAATATATATTAACATCAAGGTTTGTATCTAGATATAGTTTGCATAATATCTTTCTATTTTTTGTAAAATGCACACTATTACATACAATATTCAAAAGAGAAACATACAAAGGGCAAAATAAAGAACAACCAAACTACTATAGACTTAGGAATTGACCACTACCCAATTTGTTCACATTCACATCTATTGGCTCTATATTCACAATATCATATAACAAATATTAAAACTTACTTCTTCTTTTGTTATAATAGTGTATAAGTCAAAAACCTGAACTGTAAATTGATATTAACCGATTAATCGAAAGGGGAAAATTACGCGTAAATGATCCCGTGTACAATGGAGATTCTACTTTGTTTAGAAATCAAAAGAAAATATAAGGGTGAGAAAAGTACATAATAAAAGATATGGTCATCATTGTAAATGGTCAAAAGATTGAGGGCTTGTAAAGAAATGGACAAAATGCGGTGTATGCTCTTGGATGTGTTCCAAAAACCTTTTTGGCTTCTCGTGACGATTCTTTAAGATATATTTTCTGTTATGGCCACACTTTTCACATAATTTACATTTTAACCCTACTTTTGAGAATGTTATACCCATTTAATCCCCAGTGGAGAAAATAAGATTTGGGTGGTGAGATTATAGTAAATTTCTTAAAATGGGGATTAGCTTGGTCAAGTTCTGCTTTTATTCGATCTTATTGGTCTCACAATATGTGTAGATGTAAGTATATGTCTCCTTTTCTAGGATCGGAAGTTCAAGTATCATTAAATACAAATGATTTGACACGGGACAATTAAAATAAATATACGAGGTATGAACCTACAACCTTTTGGTTAAAATTACCAAGACTATTTGTTTTCTTTCTTTTTCATCAAATAGTCGTACAACGAGGTATGAAACTCCAACCTTTTGGTTAAAATTAAAAGACTTCTGAAACCGCTAAACTACAATCTTTTTAATGCATTTTATCCAATTTTGGAGGACTAACTTTGTTAATCAACAAAACCCTCTCCAAGAAAATGAACCCACCTCCATTGATGAAAAAGATACTTATTTGAGGATTTTGTGAGGGAGGTAGGGTAGAGTGCAAGACTATTTGATTGAGAAAGCCTACCTTTAGTTGAGTTGAGGGTATCCAAGGGTAATTGAGACAATAGTACATACATTTTATGTGTCTCAATTAATATTATCACATTACCACACGAAACAGACAACCTAGACTAATATTTAACCCATACCTTCTAAATATATTTGTATATATATGTTGCTTAGTCTTCCTTTTTTATATTTTTGCCAAAAGAAGTATATATTAGAAACCACCTTGATTGTAAATTCACTTACCGAAAGGGAGGTTACTCAATCATCAATAAAATTGTTGCATACACCGCCACGAAATAAAATAGACAACTTAGATATTCCATCCTTACAACTAAACACATACGTATCGATTATAGTAGTCTACAAATCACGTTAGTTAGATACCAAATTATCATATAAAAAAAAACACGAAAAATATAATCTATATGAATAAACAACGTAACAAGAATATCTTTTGCTTGTATAAGCTTAAGTCTTAAAACACCACCACTACACCTGCTGCCATTCTTAATAAATAAGTAGTAAATTATTTATTAACAAAACCTTCTTATTTATACTCTCTCATACATTCCCACTCTCCACTGCATTCTCATCTCTCACTTCACCTTTTTCTCTCTAAGGTCAGTCATTTTTCTTTCTCTCTAGTTTTGATGATTACATTGGCTTATTGTTTATATAATTCAAATGGGTCAATTTTTTTATTACCAAGTTTTGATTTTTCTTGAAGAGCAGATAGATCTAGATCTATATATTGCTTACATTGTATTCTTAAATTCTCATTACAGATTCTTGTTTTTTTTTTTGGGGAATGTTGGATTAAATTTAGGAACTTTATGGTTAAAGATTGGATCTTGATATGTGATCTTGGATCTTTAGCTTCATATCTATAAATACTCTGTTTTATAGCTAAATCTAGTTTAGTATGTTATTAAATTTGGAAATTAGTTAGTTTAGTAGATCTTGAACTTGGAAGATATGGTTATTATGGTTATAGTTATTATTTTCTATAAATAAGCATTATCTCTAGGTTTATCTACTCATTTATTTGGCAAATCTGGTTTAGTTAAAGGGTAGTTTTGTAATTTGACAGCTTCCTAACATGCTATTGTAACATAGTCAACTGGAGTTCAACTTTAAATAGTCAAAATCATTAAATTTTGTCACAAGATCTTGTAATTTTCAGCAACAAAAACTAACTAGTTCTTATTTATTTAAAGGGTAATTCGGTAATTTCCCAACTTACAAACATTCTATTCTCATTAAATTTTGTCATGAGATCTTGAAGTTTTTTAGCTGCAATGTTGTTCATTGAAATGCTGTTTTTATCTAGTTAATATGTTTTGATTTATATATCGAAAAACTAACTAATTTCGATAGATTTTGAATCCAGAAACTTTTTTTTTTTTTACTGAAAAAGTCAAGCATAGTCCAAGTTCTTGAGATCTGATAACACTACTTAAAAACTAGAAGTTTTTGGGAATTTTTTAAAATTAATTTTCATTTCTATGATCTAAATTCTACACGGGTTTTTCAGGATCGGTGTGGATTTGAGTTTTCAAATCAAATCTTGACGATGAATTCCATCAAGATATCAATATGTGTTATCACAATCCTGTTTGCATATACACAAGCAAAAACAAAACCCGAATCACCACCAATCATCCTAACCCCAACTCCGGCACCAGCACCAGCACCGGACTATGTAAACCTCACCGACCTCCTAAGCGTAGCCGGACCATTCAGTACATTCCTTAAATACTTAGAATCAACTAAAGTCATTGAAACATTGCAAAACCAAGCCAACAACACAGAAGAAGGCATTACGCTTTTTGTACCAAAAGATAAAGCCTTTACTAACCTTAAAAAAACACCCCTCTCCAACCTAACCGCCGACCAGCTCAAACAACTTTGTCTATTCCACGCGCTTCCACATTACTACTCATTGTCTGACTTCAAGAATCTCAGTGGGGCCGGACCAATGAACACACTCGCTGGCGGTCAATACACTTTAAACTTCACTGATGTTTCAGGCACTGTGCATATTGGGTCGGGTTGGACCAACACAGAAGTCAGCAGTAGTGTGCATTCTACGGACCCTGTTGCTATTTACCAAGTAAACAGAGTGTTACTTCCTGAAGCCATTTTCGGAACTGACATTCCTCCTCCAGCACCTGCACCAGCTCCAGTGCCAGATATTGCTCCAGTGGCTGATGGTCCGGTTGCAGATGGGAAAGGGTCAGCTGCAAAGGCCTCAGCGCCTTCCTCGTCTTACAGGATTGTTGGGTGGAGCGTGTGGAGGTGTTTGATGATGGTTGTTGTTTCTAGTGGATTTGTGGTGTTCTTGTAAGATATGAAAAATTAGTTGCTTGAATGATGCTACAGAGATTCGATTTAAAACTATTCTTTTGATATCGTATTTATGTATTTCATTGATTGATATTGGAATGTGTATGAATGAGGATTTGAGGTATTTTTGATGTATAATTTTTATTTTCTCCAGTAGAAGAATTGGGTTTTTTTTATTGCTCCATAAACTATAGTAACACAAAAAACTTAATCGATCATATATATAATTTGCTCTACTTTAATGTGTATCTTAGAAAAAATCCTAGAGAAGGATAATTAGGGTCATTAAACATTTCTAAGATGGATGTGTTTTGTTCACTGCTAAATTACTCACATTCATTTCTTTTTAACTTTTTGTTTTTTGCGAAATACAAGAATAGATATATAAATAGATCGAAAACGCTTCTATAACATCTTTCAACAAATGTTCAAGAAGCAAGAAGGAAAAGACATACAAAGAAGACTATAAAAAACACAGTAAGTCACATATCCGCAAAGCTAAATCAGCAACATAAAAGCTAACAAAAAACTAAATTCGTGGTGTCTTAAACTTGAAAAGAAGAGACTAAAGAGATGAATTTGTCTCTTAATGAAGAAGAGATTGGAAAACCGACTTTTAAATTGACTTGCCTATTTGGAAGGAGAATATTCAGTAACCGTCGTACCTTGAATAAAATCTTCGAACTTCATCTCAATATCTGAGTTGTTCATGTTAATGAGACGATTTAATGGGTTCCGATACTTCCCAATCCCCGAACAATGAGATGTCTTTATGAAAATTGTCTATCAGCCCGAGCGTTTGAACCTTGACTCTTTTCTTTTAAGAGTTGGATTTTTCTTGGCTAGGGATGTTCACTTTTTCTTTTACTTCGGTTTTTGGAAGATTTATTTTGCCAATATTTGTACGAAATAAAGTACAAGAAACATGACAATCTTTATATTTACAAACATCTTCAATATAATTCTCAATAACCACAGGAATGTGGTGTTTAGAATTGTTTACTAAGGGAGGTACTATGCGACATTTAGTAGAGATGTTATGGGAACATAAAAATAATATTGGGTAGAGTTCGGGTTCAAGAAGGGTAATGTTAGGATTGAACTCTAGATGGTTAAAAGAAAGAACAGAATCTATCTCACTTGGATCAACAGAAGGTAACGGAACTAGCAAATGATTTGAATTTTGTAGCTGAGTGACTAAAGGTTTCGGATCAGCCGTTGAAACTTGAACTTGTTGAGCTAGAGCTTCTTTAACCCTTTCATGGAAAAGAGAAATGATTATTGTTTAAATAAAATGCTTACTAAATGTGATACACGAGGATTTGAAAAACCCCCGAGCGTTGAGTCAGGATAAAAAAATCTTGGTCGAAAATGTGCGTATATATTTAAGTATAATTCAAATCGACATGCCATCTATAACAATTGTGTTGATTGGATCGCTGTCTACAAAATTTCATATTCTGTTTCTCCCGTTTGCGTGAAATACAAAGATGAAAAAGGTAATTTTCTTGAATCTGATTTATATATTGAATAATAATAATTTCAAGAATCTGATACAAATTGTATGTTTTTGAATATTACATAATCCTATCTATTTATAATCTATGAATCGGTGCCTCCAAAAAGACACGTTGATTCCTAAAACCTATTCTAAAGTTACAACCCCTAATCTAATAACTGCCAAATGGGTCGGGTTTTGTTGGCCCAAACCACTAAATTTGTGCAGCCAGCGTTTAATTCTTCTTGCAGTATCCCTTTTTTTGGATTAATTAGATTAATCTCCAACATATTCCCCCTTAATCTAATTAATCTTTGCTATCTTTCAATCGGTTTCTTCTAGAGATGTAACCATCAGTAGTGTTGGTTCTAAGTCTTCTTCCACCAAGTTTGATATTTCTCGTCTACGGTTTGGTTTTGGGCAGTCTCTTGCATAGTGTCCAAACTCATGACAATTATAACATTCTATTTCTCTAATGTCTCTTCGGTAGTTTTGTTCTCCAGAATTTCTTTTCCTCGTGTCCAAGCTATCTTCATTTTTACTATCTTTTGCGAGTCTTCCTTGGTCTCTTCCTTGTGTCAGTCTATCGTTCATATTGTTGCATTCATTGTTTCTGTAGTTCCCATGGCGTGTGAACAATAACTTCTCGCTATTATCTTCTTGGCTTCCTTTTCTGATCTTAATCCTTTCTTCATAGGTCTTAAGTTTCCCAATAATCTCATCCAGTTTTACGGTCTTAAAATCTACAATCATTTCAATAGTTGCTACTATTGGCAGAAATTTATCCGGTACAGCATTAAGTACCTTCCGTATTTTCGTTTGTTCATCAAATGTTAATCCACATGTCGCAGCTTTTGTAATAATTCCCATCATTTTCCCGGCGAATGTATCTATTGATTCATCTTCCTTCATCACAAGTTTCTCAAATTCTGATTTAAGTTGTTGCGAGTGCGCCTGTTGTACATCTTCTGTCCCAATAAATCTAGATTTTAAAGAATCCCAAATTTCTTTCGATGTTTCACATCCCGCAACTTGCATTAGCAAATCTTCTGGTAATCCTTGAAATAGATATGCTGCCGCAGAACTATCCTTTTTTCTATCAATTTCTTTTCATGTACTTGTTCCTTCTATCAAATCCCATACTCCATTTGCCATCAATATTTTCTTCATTCTTAATGCCCATAGTGTGTAGTTTGTGTTGTTTAAGACTGGACATTGATATGTCTGTGTGGTGATTTCTTTGTAAACGACCTTTTCGTTTTTGTCAGCCGTCATATCTTTCAATTTGGTTTTCTTCTAAAACCAATATAATTCTAATCGCAATCGAACTAAAAAAAACCTTTCTGTCTAATCCACAATAGTAATAATATGCAAGTTCTAAAAATCTCTAATTTATTTTCTTTAATAATAAAAATATTGAAAGAAAAAACCTGTGTTTTGTTTCCCTGCTTTCTTATCTTTTATTCTTCTGATTGTCCCTTTCTTCTTTTTCAATCCGTCTCTCTCTCCGGTATATGCTTCGATTTCTTCGATTGATTCCCTGAATCAATTTGTTTTCTCCCCTTCTTTCTCTTTTCTTAATCCGTCTTTCTCTCTCGGTATGCTTCGATTGATTCCCTGAATCAATATCAATTGGTCTCTCTTTTCTTCTGGAACGATTCCCCGAATCGCTTTTTCTATCTTGGAACGATTCCCTGAATCGATTTTTCTATCTTTCTCCTTGTTCTTCCGAATTGCAATCGTGTGAATTTGATTTCCCCAGACTTTTGCTCTGATACCAATGTTGATTGGATCGCTGTCTACAGAATTTCATATTCTGTTTCTCCCGTTTGCGTGAAATACAAAGATGAAAAAGGTAATTTTCTTGAATCTGATTTATATATTGAATAATAATAATTTCAAGAATCTGATACAAATTGTATGTTTTTGAATATTACATAATCCTATCTATTTATAATCTATGAATCGGTGCCTCCAAAAAGACACGTTGATTCCTAAAACCTATTCTAAAGTTACAACCCCTAATCTAATAACTGCCAAATGGGTCGGGTTTTGTTGGCCCAAACCACTAAATTTGTGCAGCCAGCGTTTAATTCTTCTTGCAGTATCCCTTTTTTGGATTAATTAGATTAATCTCCAACAAATTGTATAATAAAATAAGATTTAAAAATATAAAAAATATTAAAGATACAAACAAAACTCATATTTAATTATATACAAATTAAAGTTTTTGTTTATATATTTTTTAAAAATTGCAATAAAAAAATATATATAAATAAATAAAAGTTTAGACGGTTATATAGTTAGTTAAAATAATATATTTGTACTTATATTAAAAAATATTATTATTATTAGTAAAAAAATTTTATGAAAAATTTCTATCTGAAAAACTAAAACATGATATATCATAACCAAAAGCTTGATAACATAAGAAAAGATATTATAAAACTTTTTCATTAAATTAATTTGTTTAGTAGTATAACTAACAAAAATATCAAATAACAATAATAAAAAATATTTACATACATAAAAATATTACTTTCCTATAAATTAGAAAATTAATATGTTAATACTACACATAAAACTTTATTAAGTACATTATTCATTATTACTATACAGTACATTCATCAAAAATTTGTTGCCGTTTTAGGCACAAGATTGCCGTTTTTGACAATAAAAAAATAATATAACTACTTTAGGTAAAAAAAAAAAAAGTCAACAAAACACACCTACAAATTCTTTTTTTTTTTACGTAATATAATAATGTTTAACGAAAATTATTACAAAAAACTTACTTTCCTTAATGGTTATGTCATTTGTCCTTTGTTGTTTAATATAGAGGTTTGAGTTCAATCCTTGCTTCTTACATTTATTTTTCTTTTCTTTTCCTTTTACACAATTGTTTATAAACTTCAACGTTTACAAAAATTGTTACAAAATAGGAATTCGCCAGGGTGGTTAGTCTTTTGTTATACAGCCAGGAGACGCAGGTTCGAACTTGCTGCTCTCCAAAAGAAATTTATATTCTTTTTTCTTCTTTTTTATTATTATTTTTCATTTTTTATATTTAATCTTTTAATTTTTTTTATAAAAAGACCAGCAAATATCTATACTCGATATATTTAGATTGAAATCAGTGCAAATAAATAAATAGAAACTTGAAGCCGCAGCAAAGAGCGGACTTCATTATACTTGTTAAATTCATTTTTTAAAGAAAAAATAATCTTATTTAATAATTTGAATAATAGTTATTAAAATGTAAATATTTATATTAAACAATTGTAATGATAAGATAAATATAAAGGATAATTAATTTAATAATGATATAAATATATTAATAATAAAATTTATATAACATATTATATTATTTATATAAGTCTAAAAAGGCTTAACCAACTCTTTTATATCAATTTTTGTTAAAAATTTGATAAATAATATATATATTGTTAAGATAAAAATAACTATTTTTAGTAAATATTAGGGGTGATAATTGATACATATGATGAAGATGTCCGATGTGTCTAAGTCATGATAAAATACCATTAAAACATCCTTATTAGAAGCATTTTGAGTGGAGTCGTTGTGGACTCGTTGTCCATCCCACAACGAGCGTGGGTGCTCGTTATCATACCGTCACACCTCGTTATGGGGGCTCGTTGATGGGATAACGAGATGTTATGGATTTTTTTATCTTTTTTTCCTTTCTTTGCTTGTTTTTTTTTCGTTCCTTTCTAATCTTATTTTTCAATTTTACTTTTTGCAGGTTTAATGGAGATGGAAGGGTGAACAAGGAAGAAGATAATATATTTTGGGAGATTTACATCTATGTCCTTACAAAACTTCAATTTTACGTCAATGTCCTTGTAAAAATCAAAATTACGTTAATATCCTTCTAAAATATGAAAAATTCTAATATATATCCAAAATAATAAATTAATAATATTTAAATAATTTTAATATATAAATTATTCATCTAAAATGTTAATTAAACTTTTTACTAAAGTATATAGGTTTAATCCAACATTAACCAGTGTATCTCAATTTTATAAACTCGCAATATAGATTTAAAAAAGATTGATTTCTACAATATAATTTTGAGCATTAACCGGAATAAAAAGGTTGCAAAACTTCCTCGTTTTGATTGATTAATGCTTTGTAATATATGTTTAAAAAAAATTATTCATTGAATTTAACGGTATTTGATTTTTCATTGACATCTTTGTTTAAATAAGTATTTGGATTAGTTTTATTGATTTTCTCAATAATTTAAAATATTAAAATCATTTAATTAATATTTGGATGAATAATTTAAATATTAAAATCATTTAAACATTATTAATCTATTATTTTGGATATATATGAGAATTTTTCATGTTTTTGAAGGATATTAACGTAATTTTAATTTTTAGAAGGAAATCGACGTAATATTGAAGTTTTGTAAGGACGTAGATGTAAATATCTCATATATTTTTGTCTTTTTATTAATTTTTAACTTTTTGGCTTAATAGTTTAGCTAATTGCATTTTTATCCCAAAGTTTTTTTTACTTACATTTTTATCCCAAAGTTGTTTTTTACTTACATTTTTTATTTTTTTTAAATTTAGCTATATTAAAAAGGGTTTTTCTAACTTGTGCCCTAGGGGCACATGTTAACACCATTTTTAAATATTAAAAGTACAATCAAAAGTATCAAAAAGTACCCTTTTTTTATTGATTTCTTAACTTTTGATACTTTTGATTGTAGTTTTAATATTTAAAAATTGTGTTAACATGTGCCCCTAGGGCACAAGTTAGAAAAACCCTATTAAAAAAGATAATTTTGTTAATTGTCTATTTTAATTAAATGTAGTTTAGTGTTTAATATAATATTTTTTTTAATTTAATATAAATGTTAAAAAGGAAAAAAAATAAAAAAAATTGAGGGTCCCACATATCCCACAATCATCATTAGCAGTCTACCAAAAAAACTCACAACTATCATTGTGGATGTCACGTTATCAAAAAAATCCCACAATCGTGATTATCATACCGTGTGCTCTTAGCATACTCAAGTTGTGTTTGGCAAAATAGTTTTATAGAACTTTTTAGGTTTTTTTTAAAGGTTAAACTATAAAGATATGTTTGGTTTTATTTAAAAAGAAATCTCTTAAAGAATACTAGTTAGAGTTTGTAAAACTAATTTAACCTTATAATATGATGTTGGTCTCTTTCTTAGGATTTCGATTTGGACCTGAATCACTTATAAGTCACGGAATAACAACTAAGTGAATATGTATGATAAAGAATACGAGTATAACCAAATGATTGATATTATAAGTTTACGTAATGTTTCCAATACGAATTAACATCAATACAAACGATTACAACACTTGAGACGTTCACAAACAACTGTTGCGCAACTATTGTTCCTAAGTAGCGCAACACTTGAAATGCTCTGATGTGACGGCTGCATTTATGACCTGAAGTTGGGATATTTATAGGCAACCATAAAACCTAAACTGTTACGCAAACGCAACACTTTAACAAGTGTTGCGCAACGAAACAAAGTGTTGCATAGCGCAACACTTCATAAATGTTGTGCAACCCTTTAAAACTCGATCTAAATACATTTTGAATTTCACAACATGTTCTATATGAAGTACAAACTACTATCAATAACGAATATGTTCCAATATATGATAAACTACAAATATATCTCTCATTAAATTTATATAATCTATGAAAATCGATAGACACAATCCTATGCACAGTGTATAAAGTATCCAAACACTATTTTTAATTGCTATTAAATTAAGAAATTTAGCCTATTCATTTTTGAGATTCTTTTTTCCATTACTAGTACAAAAAGTTTAAGGGTGTAAAAGTGTAATATTATATTAACTACAACTTACAAAGTTTGTAAGCTGTGATTATCATATCCTTTATTTATTATATTTACTAGATTATTGTCCCGTGATAGCGCGAACATATATAAAAATTAAATTGAAAAAATTATGTTTATGTAGATTTTAAGTTATTATGAAAAGATAATGTTATACGAATAATAACATATATACCTTTACGTTATATACACATGTTGTTTATAATTATAATAACATATACACTTTTACGTTTATGCACATGTTTTGATATTTTTTATTATGAGATTTTAAAATAACAATAAGGTAAATCATAGTAAAAATTGAATGATTTTATAAGTAAATTAGAATTTTATTTTTATTTTAGTTGAGATGGAAATTAAAGAGAGAATGTTATTATATATTGTAAGAGGGTGTAAAATGAAATTAGTATTTGATGACATCATCAATTTGATCTAACGGTTGAAATCAAAAAAGTTAACTCATCCAAGGGCCCTTACTTCGCCATGTGACATTTAAGGCCTCTCTTTTATTATATATTAAAGATGTGACATTTCTTTATCCGATTGAACTATTTTGTCAAATATTTAAACAAAATAAAACGCTCCAACTTTCGGACTAAAAAAGAAGGTTACAACTATCTATTTTTAGCTTCATCTTTCAGCTCGTTTTACCAAAACATACAATAAGTATTTTTAGACATACATAAATTACCTCCCAAAATTATACTAGTAGGTTTTACTCTTAAATTAGAAAAGTCCGCAATACAATTATACAAATCAGAAACATATACCACCATCACCTTTTGTTCCATTTTCATTCCCCAAGTTTACGAAAGGCAATGCGATTTTATCTCCACTCTCTATGCACTCCCATTCCATTCTTTTCCATTCACTAAAACAAAAACAAAATCAACAACCTAGCTTACCTCGATTCTTCGATATGGATTCATGATCCATGCTCAATTTCTTAAGGTTTTCTTATCTTTTTTCTTAATCCCAATATGTATTTTCTTCAATCCTATGAATCTAAATGGTAAAAATCCGATCTTGCAATCGTTTTTATCGAATATAATGTTATGTTTTCCTACGTAAAGTTCTAATTTTCATGAATGATAATATTGTGCATGCATGGATCTTTATATTTATGGAAATAAATGTGTCTAAGATTGTTTAAATTTTGTTGGCAATTTTCAAGATTTGATCAATTGAGGAAACAAGTAAAAGATGTCTACGTTCGAGGGTGTCTTTGTTAACGATCAATGGCTACAAAGCCAATTTACTCAAGTCGAGCTTCGTAAACTTAGAACCAAAGTATGTTATCTTTTCGTTTCCATATGTATGTTTTGCGTGTTGATTCAATATAAAGCAAATAACTTACTAATTCGAGTAATTTTGGATATTGTTTGTGTAGTTTATTTCCTCAAGAAATCAAGCTGGCACGGTCACAATACAGGATTTGCCACCGGTATTGGCAAAGTTAAAGCCTTTTAATGAGGTCTCTAGCGAGGAAGATGTTTCTCGTATGATAAGTGATTCTTATTCTAACACAGCCAAAGAGTTGGATTTTGAGGCATTTCTTCGGGTGAGTAGACTAATTATCGCATCATGGAACTTAAACTTGATTGTCTACTTCGTTTAGGAGACTTCTGGTATTGCGTTTTGAAAGTGATTTTCTGATTATCAGATTTTCCAAATTGGGAGGTCAAGTATTACTTTAGAAGTAACCGAGCAAAACTAGTTACCTAAATAATCAGAATTTGCCAAACAGTGAAACAAGTTATCTAATTGTACCATATCACATATATATATTCAAAACGCAATGCCAAATACTTCTCGTTTACTTTTGAGTAACGAAAAGCTAGTGTGATTTTCCTTATACTTATAATTACAGGTATATCTAAATTTACAATCTCGGGCAAGTGCAAAGATGGGAACTTCGAAAACATTTAGAACTACTTCATCTTTCGTGAAATCATCCACAACCCTCCTTCGCCACAGTATTAGTGAGACAGAAAAAGCTTCATACGTTTCCCATATTAACAACTATCTTGGAGAAGATAAATTTTTAAAGGATTTTCTTCCTTTAGACCCTGCTACCAATTCGTTATTCGATCTTGCTAAAGACGGAGTTCTTTTATGGTATTAATAACTTAATGTTCTATTACTGATTCGTTTCTATCAGAAACCAATTAGTATTATTGACTGATTGTTTTAAGTATTGTTTTGTAGTAAGTTGATTAATATTGCTGTCCCGGGTACAATAGATGAGAGAGCTATTAACACTAAAAAGATTCTTAATCCATGGGAAAGAAACGAGAATCACACTCTTTGTCTTAATTCTGCGAAGGCTATAGGCTGCACTGTAGTTAACATTGGCACGCAGGATTTGGCTGAAGGAAGAGTAAGTAGATAATGTGCACATTCAAATTAGAGGGTAAAGAGTGGACGGGTTGGGTAAACGGTCAAAATGGATCCAGGTCAAAACGTTTACTTTTTGGTTATTACATGGTGAAACTGATTAGTGTGTTAATGATAAATACAAATGCTGTATTATTTAAGTAAGAATCTATATTTAACCCGTTTACCCGTTGGAGATAAAACATAGCCCAAATCGTACTAATTGTTTTTTGGTTCATATGTACAGCCTCACTTATTACTCGGGTTGATCTCTCAGATAGTAAAGGTAATATTATGAGGTTTATATTGTCAGTCATTGATAACCTTCTATTAATATGCTATTCTAACTTACTGTTGGCATATTAGATACAACTTCTATCATTTGTTGATCTAAAGAAAACTCCCGAGTTGGCGGAAATGGTTGAAGATAGCAAGGTCTAAAGGCTTTTCTGGTTTCTACAGTATTTCTATTTTTATAACTTTTTACGCTTGATTTACATGCTAATACTATGTTAAATAACAGGAAGCAGAAGAGCTCATGGGTTTGGCACCCGAAAAAGTTCTTCTAAAATGGATGAACTATCAGTTAAAGAAATCGGGATACAAAAAAGAAGTTACAAACTTTTCAACTGATCTAAAGGTATGTTTTCGGTCAAAATCTAAAGATGAAATGGTAATTTTTTTCTTTCAAATGATGGTTATTTTTTATATGTTTAATTATAGGACGGAGAGGCGTATGCACATTTACTCAATGTTCTTGCTCCTGAACACTGTAGCACTAAAACTTTGGAGACAAAAGATCCGACCGAAAGAGCAAACTTGATTATTGAGCAAGCAGAGAAATTGGACTGCAAAAGATATGTTACATCGAAGGACATTGTTGAGGGATCTACAAATTTAAATCTTGCATTCGTTGCGCAAATATTTCAGCATAGGTAAGTCGGGTCAGTTGTCACTACCTTTTAAAGTGCAAAGAAATCGATAAAGTGAGTAATATGGTATGATACTTGTGAAACAGGAATGGGCTTAATATTGACAAAACAAAATCTTCTTTTGCTGAGATGATCACTGACGATGAAAGCGTATCGAGAGAAGAAAGATGTTTTAGAATGTGGATAAACAGTCTTGGAGTTGAAACACATGTAAACAATGTATGGGAGGATGTTAGAACCGGGTGAGTTGCGGAAAAAATCATGTTTGCAAGAAAATAGTAAGCGATTTATGATTAATATGTCTGGTTTTCTTTTTATGTTTTTTTTTTGTTTGCATTCAGATGGGTTCTCTTGGAAGTTCTTGACAAACTTGCACCGGGATCTGTTGTGTGGAAGCAAGCATCAAAACCTCCAATTAAGATGCCGTTTAGAAAAGTTGAGAATTGCAATCAAGTTGTACGGATTGGGAAGGAATTAAACTTTTCGCTCGTCAATGTTGCAGGAGATGACATTGTTTCGGGGAACAAGAAGCTTATACTATGTATGTCGATTTCATGACATAAATAGTATAAAATAAACATATGATTAAGAAATTATTAAATTTGTTTATGTTTTTTGCATACAGCTTTCTTATGGCAGTTGATGAGATTTAGCATGCTTCAACTGTTGAGAAACTTGAGAACTCATGGTCAAGGAAAGGAGATAACGGATGCCGATATTTTACAATGGGCAAACATGAAAGTTAAACAGTCGGGGAAAACACAAATGGACAGCTTCAAGGTAACGAAAACTGGTTCTTGTGTAACAAGTTAACCAACTTCTGATTTCTGTCTTCGGGTAAACATCTTTTTTTTCACCCATAAAACCCTCGAGCTTTATAAAAACTTCGATAAAGGGAATTCGTAGTAAGTTCAGTTACCTAGTGAAAATGATGATGTGACAACTATCGGGAAGTTTGGTTACCTTTTTATGAAGCAACTCTAAATGAAAAATATCCTTATATAATTAATCTTGAATCTCAATTCTGCTATGTAACATTTGACCCTAGTTTTATGGATTTTGGATTCGTTTAGGATAAACACCTATCGAGCGGTATTTTCTTCCTTGAGCTTCTTAGTGCAGTGGAAAAGAGGGTGGTAAACTGGGGTCTAGTTACCAAGGGAGAGACAGGTAATCCTCAAAATCTTTATCATACTCAGACTTTAATCACTAGACTTTACAAAAGTAACTTTTTTTGGTGGTTGTTAAAACCACAGACGAGGATAAGAAGTTAAACGCTACGTATATAATTAGTGTTGCAAGAAAGCTTGGGTGCTCCATCTTCTTATTACCAGAGGACATTCTCGAGGTAAGTTTAGAATCAGTACAATTATTATCCAAACTGAGCGACTTACAATATATTTTATCAATACAATGTATTTTTAATTTGTTGACAGGTTAATCCGAAGATGATTCTGATCCTAACAGCAAGTATAATGTACTGGAGCTTGTTACAGAAATCTAAGGGTGACGAAGTAGAAAATAGGCCTCCCGAGGAAGAAGGAAACGCACCTGGTGAAGAGGCCAATGCACCTGTGGAAGAGGCCAATGCACCCGAGGAAGAAGTAAATCCACCCATGGATGAGGCTTCTCTTTTAGATGGTTTTGCCGAAATGAAAGACGAGGCCATGGCAAAGGATGATGAAGAAGAGGAAAGCTGATGCAAAACTAAGCAATAATTATGAAAACACATAAGTATAATATTAATCAATCATTATAATAAGTAAATTTTGTTATTTCCTGCTACCGAAAAAGCAACATTTTTTGGTATTAGAATTGTATTTGGTGTAACACGTTAGAGGCCATGGGTTTGAATCTCCTTTTTTCGAGTTCATCTTGATTGCTTGGAGCAATACATGTAAAATTTTCAAATGTAACATTCTTTCTATTCATGATGTTTTTCTAACAATTTTTCGCATGCATTTTTCATATAATAAGATCAATCTTGGCATATTATTAACGACCTCTACATCGATAAATGATGTAATACTATTAATAGCCTGCAATCTTTAAGCATTAGGTAAAAAGAGGACCCATGTTTCCTTATTTCCAGAAAAAGATAAATAATAAAACTAAAAAAATGAACGAAAAGGAGTTTGACCAAACTGGCCTACCAACCAACTCGATCAACGACCCGCTTTTTAATGTAAATGTAACAGAGCCTTACTATATTGAGCTTCAATCTTTAAGAAAAAGTGGGAAGTGAGATTCCACATCGAGGAGAACAACTATATGAAATCCATACGTAACGTAAGAGAAGGAAATGAAATGTACACTATTCTCTCTTGCTTAATTTGCTGCAAAAACGGATGATCCAGAAGAAGCATCACTCAACAGATTGCTCTTGTTCTGCCACCATCATTAGCATCTCAAGGCGTTTATCGAACAGTAATGCACTTTCATCTCTTGTGTCAAGTTCTCCGGCTTCAAACTCGAGCCATTTCTCACGTAAATCATCTAGAACATTCTCTTCTGTCATCTTCATTTCCGCTCCAGGAGCATTTGGAATAGTGGTACGAAGTGACGAATCTCCTGAAGGTGGTGGTAGGGTCAGAAGCATTGCTCTGAATTCTCGAGTATCTGCAAATGTCTCAAAGTTGCACGCTATTATATCCAGACAATATTCCCGAATCTTTAACACACCATACCTACAAACAAGTTCAGAAACATAGAATATAATAACTGCTTTGTAAATATAAAAGGTGTAACAGTTAGTTAAATAAGGACATGGTAACATACAGGTCTGATAATATTAACCAGTGGCATAATTCTGCAGGAGGGATCATTTCTAGATGAGGCAATACCGCATCAGCTACCGCACGTTTAAGAGGAAATAATAAATATCTTGAAGCAGCATCAAACATTTCTTCAGCCTGCTCTCAATAAAATACGACTGTTTTTAATTGCTAAAATGACGTGTTGACATTTTTTATTTAAATCTATATTGATATAGGTAAAACGTACCTGTTCAGGGTCAACATCCTTTAAACTGTCGGTATACCTGGGGAGAACAAAAAAAAATGCATAATGTAATAAATTTGTAATCACATTTACGGGAAAAGAAAAGGGAAGACACATACATGTACTCAATCATTTTCTCAAAAGCTTTCATGCTAAGATCACGTTCCTCAATAAGGGGAAGATTATAATCTGGCAACTCATCCTTTCCTTCAAGAAAATCCTCCATACGAGATAATCTAGTTTTAAAATATTCAGATCTAGAAGCCAATATAACCTGATGGCAACGAAAAATCTTATCGTCAACTTTTATACTAACATCCGCAAGGTCATCCTCAAATGCACTTATTTTCATCGACCCTATTTTTGACACAATATCATCAACCTTATGCTCTTTAGTCGAATTCCCAAGAGATATTTGAAGAAGACGTGATAAAGCAGCCGGTAAACGGTCATCTTCAGGTAAAGAACTACCCTGTAATATATATCTTCTTTGGGAATTATCAATATCTTGTAACGATTTATAATCTGCATATTTTTGATGCACTGCTTCCTTTTCTATAACCTTCTGTAACGATTCACATTTACAAACTTTGCATATTCTCACGAGATCATCCATGTCATCAACAGCAATTTCAAGTCTATCAGAGTAAAAGAAATGAATAAGGCTGTAAAATGCAGGATAAGATAGCTTTTCTCTCGAGAATCTTATTTCCTTACGACTTCTCCAATCTGTCTCGAACTTTTTCTTGAGGTAAGGCGATCTCGCACTTAAGATCACTCTGTGAGCTTCAATTGGTCTTCCATGTATATAAAACACAATATCTGGAGGAAAATAACTCGGACTGGTTTCTCCATTAGCCACATTACCTACTCAACCCCGCTTGCATATCAGACATCAAATAAATAAATCCAATAAGACAATACTACCATAAAGTGGGTGTAATGAAACGGATTCTTATTTATCTAATAATTTAGGTGCCATTTTACATACGAATCTTTGTATTTATCAAATAAGTTTGGTGCCATTTTACATACGAATCCTTGTATAATCATAATTTGTCAAACACTTGCAGAAAATATTTTCTATTTTTCTTGAAAATGAAAGGTGTTTTCATTCTCTGGAAAAACAAAGTACAATTGTGAAAACGCGTTTAGATGAGAAAAAGTGTTTACATTTTTCTAAAAAAGTATATAAAAGTGAAAAACAAAGTTTTTGTTTTCATTAAAACAAAAATTCAACTCGTTCTCTGTTTTTTGGGTTTTCCAGGAAACCGTCTAGTTTTCTACAACTACTATAACTCCTACATCGCGTTTTGTTACAACTAAGTATCTTATTCTAATTATTCCAAAGCACAATGCAAGTCTTATTTATATATCAATTTGAATAACAATAAAACTCAACTTTTTAAATAAAATAATCAATAAAAAAAATACTAAAAGGGAAAATGCTAAACATAGCGCGAAGCTATGTTTAAAGACGGTTAAACGTTTAAAGTACAAGTAATTCAGACATGCATAAAAGTATTGTACGAATGAGCGGTTATTATCAAACATACAATAAAATTATGCTTGTCTGCACTTATCCTACCTAATTTGTATCGGAACTATGGTTAGCAAACTCCCAGATAAAACGAAGTAAATTAGTAGCAATAAACCTGTAATAATAAATTGAGATTGGTTATCCAATTGCTGCTGTAAATAGGTTCTATTACCCAAACACCCCAAAAACGTATCTCTTAACGCCGTTTGCAACGGCCCTAACGGCGGGGGCCTAGCTTCAAACGCCTTCAACAATTTCCTAACTTTCAAATTCAACGCCGCATAATGACACCTGTCACCGTCAAAAGTATGCTCGGAGCAAATCGCGCCGTTTTCCAACAACATTTTGGCGGCATCGAGATGGCCAGCTAAGCAGGCGTAGTATAGAGCAACTGAATCCCATTGGTCACGCGCGTTGACGTTGACGCCGGATTCTAGGAGGTAGGAGAGGCGCGTGATGTCGCCGGCGCGTGAGGCTTCGAAAACGGTGCCGTGAGGGACTTTTTTTATGGGGAGGGAGGGCGTGAAGTCGTCTAGGTCGAAGTCAATTTCGTCTAATTCGGACATGCTGATTGTGATTGAGGATTCATTGAACTGAATTTTTC
This sequence comes from Senecio squalidus, assembly GCA_910822075.1. NCBI lineage: Eukaryota > Viridiplantae > Streptophyta > Magnoliopsida > Asterales > Asteraceae > Senecio > Senecio squalidus. The sequence goes on along the minus strand of CAJVGC010000590.1, from coordinate 29,773,788 downwards.
ATTTTGTTGTTGGTGAAATTAGGGTTTATGAATTTGGAGTGTCGGGAGAAATGAAGAAGATGATGATTCAAATGGAATCTTTTTATGGATATAGGATGATTTTTGTCTCTAGTGGTTAAAAACAGGGACAATTACTGGTGTTAACAAGACCTAAAGCTCGGTTGTAATATTTGTTTTGACTTATGTAACGGGCTCATTAGATGTAAATTTTTATAAATTTAATCTTTTTGGTTTATAAGTTTATTAAGTTGAGCTTATAACCTTATTAAGTTGATGTTACGAACTATAAACTCAAATTGATAAGCTCATAAGCCGAAAAAATTTGGCTTATAAGTTTATCAAAATTAAATAAGCTCATAAGTCAGTTACATGATCCGAAACACACCCCCTAGATCGATTTGATTTAAGCGAGTTGAGTTTGAGCTCGAGCTATTCGAGTAAATTTTTCGTGTTGGCTTTGAGTTTCAAGATATTCGGCTCATAAGGCTCGTGAGTCTTATTGAACTTATACTAAAATATAACTTTTACTTTGTTATTATTATTATATAAGGTAATAGAGTAAATTACACCGTTGGTCCCTATATTTGTACCCAAATCACTAGTTCGAGGCTTTTTTTGAAATAATTATGCCATTAGTCCCCATTGTCGTAAATCCGTTACACCGGTGGTCCATTTTTCAAACGTCAGTCTATATTTGACGGAAACCAGGTCACGTGCCTTCCACACGAGGGCATTATAGTCTTTAACCAACCTCATTCACTTTTTGTCTTTGTTATTAACAGCAACAGTCATTTTTTCTTCAAAACCTCCACCCTCTTTGAATTCAATCCCTCTTTGATTTCTTTCCCACATATCATCACAAACAAAATCAAAGAAAATCACCGACAAATCAAAAATTATACCTCCAAAACTCTGTATCTATACACGATCTCCATTCATCAGTTTCACAACTACTTTATAGAGAGAGAAACAACAAAAATTGTGGAAGAAGTAACGAAATCCGAAGACCAGAAGCCAATTGACGTCACCAAATCCATCGCCATCCAATCCGACGGCGAAGATTACGATCAACCGGAAGAAGGTGAAATCACCGGCAGCGGCGACGGCGATACTCCGTCGTTGTCTTCATCTTCACGGCCAGGAACCGTCGTAGTGCAGCATACGCTTGAGCATTCGTGGACTTTCTGGTTTGATAATCCTTATGCTAAGTCTAAGCAAGCTGCTTGGGGGAGTTCTATGCGCCCTGTGTATACTTTCTCAACTGTTGAAGAGTTTTGGAGGTATAATTTTTGATTTGTTAGGTTAATTGTGTAATTGAGGTAATAGAACAACAACAATGCCGGATACAGTCAAAATCACCGGATTCCCGACAAGAAAATGAGCCTGCATTGCTTTTTTTTCTCTAAGGACTTTCTTCGAACAGTTAGTGTGCACTAGTAATTTGAGCAGATTTTGGGTTTATATACATGGGTTTTTCTCGGAAAGATTTGTGATGATAAGTGGAAGGTTTTGAAGAAGAAAATGACTGTTGGTGTTAATAACAAAGAGAAAAAGTGAGTGGGGTTGGTTAAAGACTATAATGTCTTCGTGTGGAGGGGACGTGACCTGGTTTCCGTCAAATATAGACGGACGTTTGAAAAATGGACCACCGGTGTAACGGATTTACAACAATGGGGACTAATGGCATAATTATTTCAAAAAAAGCCTCGAACTAGTGATTTGGGTACAAATATAGGGACCAACGGTGTAATTTACTCAAGGTAATATATGTATGGGAAGTCGAATTAATATAACCATTATTTATTGAGTTCGAGCTTGAAATAATCGAACTTGAGTCGAGTTTCGAGCACAAGTTTTAACAACCGAGTCAAGCTTGAGTTTGAAATTTGAAGTTCAATCGAGCTCGAGACGAGTTTCGAGCTCAATTTTAGTAACCAAATCGAATTCAAGTTTGACATTATTCGGTTCGACTTGACTGATTTACTCTCCTTGAACAAAGATCATGGTGATAGGTTCAAACAAGGAAAAAGGTATTTATTTCCATGTGTGTTTTTTAAGGCCGTTCACAAGTAATAATTAACGAATATTGAAAATAAGTAAAAGAAAATTGAAAAACTAAATTAAAATATATTATAATTTACACGTTTTCGATTTGTCCATATTGAACTTGACGATATTTGGTGCTGTGTTTATCTGCTATCATGTTCCGCCACCCGAAACAGTAAAAACCAAATATCAACTCCAGTCAAAAACACAGGCAAAAGAACATCTCAATTCTCACATACCCTAAAACAATATTCAATTAAAATCCAATAAAGAAGCTACAAGATCTGAATACAGATTCATTATAGCCCTGAAACAAGTTTTCTCATAAACATAAATAATTAAATACAAGTCGAAGATAAGCATGCTAGACATTACGTCTTTTAGCATTTCTATGACAACATTTTTACGTATATTAAGGTTTTTTATAAACTTAGATAACACAGGTTAGCTATTGGCATCCATATTACTAGAATTTAGACGTCTCAACCTCTGGTCGAGTTCTGCCATTACTGCTGGCTCTTGTTTTTTCCTTTCCTTTGATATATTTGGGCTCATAAACCCGAGATTTTCAAAAGCAACCTGCACTCATAATATGCATATTAATTTCTTTCAACATATAGAATTTTAGCAAGGCCAAGCTTGCGGACATTTTGGAATAATTATCCCACATGCAAGGTGCATTTATGCTTTACAAGAACTCGAATACTTTTTAGATCATAAAATTCTTTTAACAAAAACATGAGCAAAAGAGGGAAAAGCGTGTATGGAGGATAGACTTACTGTCAAGAGGTCATCAGGATCGAACAGATGATGAGTAGTATTCTGTATCACATTAATTACATCCCCAACATGATTTGTCACGAGCAACTCTTCTTCCTTCATCTGCAATGACGGTATAACCACAAGACTTAATTTCTTGCAATGATAATCGCTACAAAATCAGAGAAATTTCCGGGACACCAGTTGATGCTACTGACAACGGTCAACAACATTCTCTTATTTTGACATTATTGAAGGCTACGCATACAAGTGACAAATAATCAAAAACCTTTTCCTGGATCTAAGTTGCAAATTCCATTTTTCATGGACTAGAGAGAGTGGATATTACTCGATCTTAAAAAACAGCAAGACATAATTAAGCATATCACCTTGAATATAGCAAGAGCCACGTTAAGTAGAACCTTGGCTCCTTCGTAAAAGAGAACATCCCAAACTCGCAAAGTCGTCTGCATAAGTTTGTAGGCATGTAATGTAACGACCAGATATTTAGATACATAGATAGATATATGTATAGTTTTATATATACATAATAATAAGGAGGTGGGGAATAAATCTTAACCTCTGAAGGCAAACTTTTTGAAAAGAGGCAAAGAAACCACTCGGTGGCAACAAGGGAGACATCGAACTCAAGAGCTTCTAAATGAGCATATATACTGCATTTTAGGATATCCATAGATTAAAAGCAACCGACATTTAAACTATGAGTAAATCAACAACGTTATTAAATGCAAGATATATTTTTGTTTTACCTGGGACACTTTTTTTTCAGCATATCTTTAAAAACCCTTTGTTCGACATGGCAGCCTGTTAAGTTACTGGAATAGCAATCATTGACTAACACATTTTCCAAAAGAATCGCCAACATCCAGAACGCGTCTTCTTCTGTTTTCATCACGAGTAGCAATAATGCAGCGACATAATTTAAACCCTGTATCAAATGCATCATGGTTATCACAAACAAAGAAAAAAAATCATTTTCTATTTCTTGTTTTGAAAAGGAATTCATTGATACTTACCTGACAATATCCGACATCAGAATCCCGGAAAGAGTAACCTACAAGAACACGTCTCAGCGAAGCATGACCTTCGGGAGTGTCCAACCATGGATGACCAGGGAATGTTCGTGGAAGGTCCTGCGTGTATGCATATACCAATTACAAAAAATGCATAATATTTTGTACTTTGAAAACCATATGTGGATTTTTTACATGGAACCTTAAACCAATAGATTGAAGTGTTTAAGTTCTAAAACAATCATATTGCACAATTACAAGAAGTGAACTATTTAACCGAAGAAAAAAGATTGTAGTTCTTTTGACTCGTAAAAACTGCAAAGTTGAAAATTTACGCTTCAAGAAAGACAAAGGAGAGAAATCTTGTCGATTCAAATCAATGTCAAACAGTTTATTTGTAACGATGACAATAGAAAAATGGGAATTTTAAAAAATAGAGAGTGTTGCCATTTTCATATGACATCGCGAAGAAGAAAGTAGTAACGTTCTATCCATTTAATCATTTATTATACCATTTTCCTTGACGTGTGGGTCCTATTTTCATTTCTATATATCTAAGTAGCCCATCTTCACAATTTCATTCTTCTCGCAGCATCAAAATGATGCCCACAACTAAAAAACTACAAATTGTGAAACTAAACTGGACCTAGGGGTTGTTTGTGACTGTTTCACATCCTTAATTCCACACGTATAGCATAAGCGTTACGCCCCAGACAACTGATCAAACAATATAGACATTCAAGCTACAGTTCATTTTCCAATGTAATAACTTGTAATATTGCAATACTAAAAATATTTAGATATTATGAATAAATAGCCCGTAGAACTCACATGATCGATCTGCTTGGTGGCAGGGGTGACTTTACCCTCAACAGCTATAATCAAATCATTATAATAGCTCTCAGGCACAGTCGATTTCTTCTTAGCAGCACCCGACAAAGAAAACCAAACTTTAGGTCTCAAAACCGGAGGTATCCCCTTCCTAATTAGCTTCTTAAGTGTAATAGCATTCACTAAAACCGAAAACTTTAAGGAAGATTTAAGTGCAGAAGTAACATGCGTCTGCAAATACCAGTTCGCTCCCTTACTAGCTTCTAATGCCCACCATACCCTACCCTGTTCCCTCACTTTTTCCCTTACTTCATTCAATATATTCGCATCATCAACGTTTCCTTCGACTGTAAACCCGTAAAGATCTTGAAACTTTACAGTAATATTCGCCCTTCTGGCATGAATACTTGGTCTCAAAATGGGAATTTGTGATTGCATTTCAAGTGACAAATCCTTCTTGCTTTGAGTTCCGTACATCTTATATTACACAAAGTACAACAATTATAGATCAATCAAGAAAGCTCACATGGGTTAGCTTAAAGATCAAATCTTTACTACTTATCTACTTAAAAAAACCTCAAATTTCAAGAAATTTGCAGAAACTAATCTTGATTTTCTAAAAAAAATTGAAAAAACTCACATGGGTTTACTTAAAAATCAAATCTTTACTACTTAATCTCCAAAAGGGTACCCAAAAAAACCTCAAATTTCAAGAAATTTGCAGAATTTAATCTTAATATTCAAAAGAAAATTGAAAAAACTCACATGGGTTTACTTAAAAATCAAATCTTTACTACTTATCTCAAAATGGGTACCTGAAAAAAACCTTAAATTTCAAGAAAACTAAAGATTTTTTTAATTTCTTATAAAAATATTGAAAAATCTCACATGGGTTAGCTTAAAGATCAAATCTTTTCAACCTAACTCCAAATGGGTGCTTAAAAAACAAAAGTTTTATTTACAACAAAAACAATTAAAAAACCACAAAATATAAAAAAAGATTCAAAAAATATCAACTCAAAGAAAGAAAGAAAGAAAAAGGGGGAAATCCCAATCTATTTAGGGTAAGACATTGATTGATAAAATAATTAATGAAAATGGTAGATATTTAATTAATTAGGGAAGAAGTAGTAATAGAAGGTTTAGGTTGAATAAGTTGATAGAAATGGTGGTAGGTGGTATTTGAGTAAGGTGGACCACACTTTTCTTACAATTTGGTTTTTATTTAACGTTAACAAACACAGTTTAAATTTAAAGAAGATGCATTGAAAAAAAAAAAAAAAAATTGGAAACGACAAATGTTTGGATAACGGAACCTACTTGTAATATTCCAACGAGCACCCTAGGTGAGCTCTACATAGCGGGCAAACCCAGCCCCACGAGGGTTTCTAGGGGAAATGCATTGACAAAATACCCTTAGAGGCTTAGATAGTTAGATGTGTATTAAGTAGTTGGTTGTGTATTAATTTTATGATAAAAGATGAGAGCATAAAAACATGAAGAAAAAAAATTGAACATCTTTAATTGAAAGGTTATATTTGACGAAGTAATTTCGACTTTGCGGTTTTTTATTTAACCCAACTTAACCTTCAATTAAGTACTAAATAGACAATATTGTCTCATCGTTAAGGACTAAGGACTTAACTTATTAAGACCAATTTGGTTTGGACATTAGAATTAGAAGTGGTCATCAATTTGAATCCTAGTAAATGAAACAATAATTTGTCGATGCTTATAATTTACGTAAAGCATAATCATAGTCGTCCCAACATTAGAATTGCAAAGTTGAACATATTAAAGATTAATACACCGAAACATTATTATATTTTGTATTTTTATATGTATATGTATTTTTTGAGTGTATTTGGTTTGAAATGCTACTGAGTAGTATAAGTTTTTAAAAAAAAAATAAGACTTAAATTAAAATATTTTTATATATTTATAAATTAAATACGCATCAAATTATAAGGAGGATAATTTACATAAACCTTTCTCGTATCATGCTTATAAAACAAACACCATATGGATGCTAAAAGTTCGACAAATATGTTTTTATTAATAGTCGTTGGAATATTTTCTTTTTGTGATGAAATTTAGTTCATGTAAATGTTAAAGGTGTTTTCAGCTAAAAAGGCGACATGTCCCAGTTAGCTAAATATCTAGTGATTTTATTAAATTTTGGTATGAATCAACATCACCATATGGATTATCCATCATCAATCATCCATTTATCATATTATAGTGATGTATTTAAATTCGGTTAGAGGCATATTTATTAGAAATAAGAGGTTGTATGTCATATCTCTTCTTCGTCTGGTCCTATCTCTTGCTATATCACCATTCGGTTTGATTGTATTGTTAGAACTCTTGATTTAGTTTGAAGTTAATTATGACAGGTTTGTTTCAATTGGTAGGGTCATGGTTGGTTTTCACCACTAATATATCCTTTTCGTACCTTCCACCGGATGATTTTCCTTATGTGGTTATGTGAAACTTAGATTTGAAAAGTCGAGGTTTTATTCTTCAATGTTCGATTTTCATAGTTGTAATTCTAAAGGTTGTTATAGTTTTGGGGTCGGTTTGGCTAGATTTTGTTTATTGTAGTTTTGGTCATATTTCAATGTTGTTTGAGACGGTTTTAGGATCGATGTAAGCTTTTAGGGTCGTTGTAAGCTAGTTTGAGGTTGTTGAAAGCTGTTACAGAATTGTGATTTTTGGTCGTTGTAATTAGAAGCATTTCGCTACATTTTATATATTATTATTGCACTAGGCGTATTCCCACGCGTTGCGCGGTGACAATTTCTAAAGAGATTTGTCACGAACAATGATCAGAATCGGGTTGTTTTATTTACCGGTTTTTATATCTTTCCAATAAAATTAGGGGTGTTGTTTTAGGGTTATTAAAACAATGAGCAATTTTTTAGGGGGCTATTTTGGAATCAAGAAAACTTCCCCCTACTTTGTTGAATATAGTAAAAATGGTCCCATCTGTCTGATCATTGACACATAGATAAATTCGATAGTTGCCGGTTCAAGAACAGATTTAGAAAATCATAAAAGACAAAGAATCATATGCAACAAAGTACTAAATGACCTTACCGAACCATTGGATATGGGCAGTGAGTATTGCAAACGGGGCAGACAAATATCCCATGTGCAATTTTAGCCTTTTTGTTGCAGCAATGGCAGGTGACATAGTACCACCCCGCATGAGGGTAAATACTATCGATCTTTGCCAGGTACGTAAAGAGACCCTCCTGCGATTCTTCAGCCGCTCCCATGGCCAGCACATCACGAATGACATGAGCCGCCATTATTAAAAGATACAAAGATGAGCAGATGATGAGCAAATGCAGATTGTATGCTCTTTTATAGCCATTGGTAGCCAAGGATACCAATAACCGCCATTACCACTAATTAAAGAAGGAGTTCAAGGGACAGTTTCAGAAGATGAAGGGGATAGAGACTTCTAGAAAGGCCGAACAACAATTAAAGGATGCTTTAAAAATTATTGAAAGTTTTCACTTCAAACCTTTATACAATAGCGACTCAAAAGCCAACCACCATTAATTACGATGCACTAAAGACTTACGGAGTTTCAAATGCACAACATTCCACTATTTAGAATAACTCACACAACAATGATTTAGTTCCCTTAAATTATAAGTAATAGTAGATTTCAAAAAAATAATAATTTTAATTAATCACAATTTATGCTTTTCTTTTCCCTATGGTGATTCAAAATAACATGTTTAACTTAGTCTTAAGGTTGTTTGTAATAAACTTTAAAGAGTTTTAATAAAAGCATTATTCAGATTAATAATTAAAAATATAAATTTATGAATATAAAATGCATTCTAGTATTTGAATCTAGATCTTATTAATATAGAACATCTTACACATTTTCCCCACTTTTATGACACCAAACATACCATACTCTACATTTATTTTCTAATCTTAATCCTTCTCTCTCTAATCTATATTTATCTTAGGTAAATAAAATAAAACTTCTCCTAACCCGATTTACTCGCCTTTCTCTCTCTTATCGCTAAACAAAAGTATGAGAAGAAAATAGTAGGACGAAGGTATTGTTTGTATCATTAATTCGGATATGAACCTTCACCCATTTTGTGTAGCGACTGATTTTTGTTGTAACAACCGTTATTTATATTGTTACGGGTAGAATTTCAGCTTATCTCAATTATTGCTGTTATCCTGAGTATGATCACAGATCTCAGATGAGATCATGGTCTCAGAGCTAAGATTTACTAACTACTTATTATATACATGTATATCTCATCTTATCTTAACATGTATTATATGTGTTCATGTTGACGTTGAAGACAAGGTCACGGGTCATGTGGAAAAAGACTAATATGAACGTTGACATAAGAAGAAGTCTCCGAAAGATCACCCGAATCACGGAACATGGAAGATCCTGGATATCACGGAAAAGTTGTTATTTACATTTTACTTTATAAATGAGACGACGATCGATATAGAAACACACACACACTCACCGGAGATTACACAGAATCACTACTATACTCACTGATCATCAAGCTCAGACACTTAGAATCAATCATTTGCGCTCTTTATTAAATTACATTATTTTTTTCTAATAAAATCAACAACAAGGGATAGTTTTCCATTTCTGAAGTTTTATTCCAACAATCCAAAATGATTAAAAGCTTTCCTCATATATCATCGTTTTCATTTATTTTATTTGCTTTTAATTACGATATCTTTACGTATTCTACAAACAATTTTGTAATCACACTTAAGATCATTATAACATCTCAACTCACTTAACTAATTTAATCACAAAATTAACCTTAGTAATTTTTGGTCAAAACATTTTATCATATCACGTGCACATCTATATCCATTCGTTATATTTTAACCACAGTAAAAAAAGAACCTGAATTACTAATTTTGGAGGTACTGAATATGTAATTTATCAATACTTGGTTTACATTATACACCCTTGCTCAGGTTACATTTTGTGGTAAACCAAAACAAAACCTTTTTAACGCCATTAAACACCATCGGAAGGTCCGGCACCGGTTAGCAGGAGGTAAACAATCAAACTTTTTCGTGCTTGAATTTAATTTATTCTTTATAATGTCGGTTTGCCGTTAGGTAGCGAAACCCTAGATAGACTGTTCATGTTAACCCTAGAAATAATAAGTACAGACTGTGCATAATGTTTAATTGTTAATTAGTGGTGTTTAAATTCATAATTGAATGGAAAGCAAACTCTGTTTAGTGAAAAATGAAGATAGATATTCTGTTATAAGTTAGAAGGAACTTTGTTGTAGATTGTCTGTTTTTTAATACACGATAATTCAGAACATTCTGTTAATCCCTGCTTAAGCTTTTGAGAAGCTTGATTTGAAAGTTGGTTGCTAATGACACAAAACGTGAAACTCCTAGGTTGCCGATTAGACGCCCTTAATTAACTGTTGTGATAGTCCAAAAGTTAAGGCATAGGGTGACTGTGTAAGCTACCCCCTACCTGGGGATTTTATATAAATAGTGCTGTTAAAAGATAGGTGAATGCACGACTTGACTTACAAGAAGAGATTACGAACTTAGATGTTGCTAGCACAAGGGTGGCCCATTGACCTGGAGGTCATGGGTTCAAGTCTTGTTGGAGACAAAAGCGTGAATTGTATATAGTGTGGTTGTAATATTTGCCTTTCTAAAAAAAAGTATTTAACAGTATTATGAGGTTTCTGGTGAGACTCCAAGAACTTTGAATAACCAAAAAATATAAAATATGGTGTTTCAATGGTATATTTGTGAATGCAGTCTTTCTAGACATTCTCTTGTGTTATATAATACAAGTAGTCAGTCTCTTTACTGTTGGAGCTGTATATTACATCATGAAACGTGAATATAGCGACAATGGGGTTATCGTCAAGGTTTATATCTTAGATGAATTAAGCTGATCTTCAGCTTTTTACGAACATCAAGAACACTAGTTAATGTGCATACTTAATCGATATATCGACCATGTTATTTTGTTGATTATGGATGTATATCATGAGGCCTGATTTTTAGGACTTTCAATATGGGTTTATGATATCCCACATTTGAACGTCAAATGTGTTTATTTGTTAAAAATAAGCTTTTTTATGGTTAAGAGAAAATGTAATTCACTTAGACCTTAACACCACATTTTATAGAATTAGCAATCCTACTGAATCTTCTTCTTTCCCGCAGAGAAATTCTCAAGCGTTATGTTTTTGATAACGATTGTTCACTTCCTCTTTAGTCATTTATCTGTTTCTGTTCACAATCTTTCATTAAGCATATTTGATAATATTCAGTTTTTGCACTCTTCCTTTCAGGTGAGTCTATACGTAAGGTTTCTAATCTCCTAAAATTTTGCATGAAAATTTTGAATTTCTAGGTTTTGACCATTGTTTTGTTTAAGTCGGGTTTGTTTTCACCATGCCACTAAACTGCTGACCTAGGTTGGAACTCCCTTTTCCAAGAGAGATTAATACTTTTAGAAGTTTTTATGTTTTGAACTTTTGATCAAATTGACATAAAATTATATTTTTGAATGATTCATTTAATATTGCAGAGTTCTTTTGAGTCTTATCTCATCTGCTGATGAAACCCATTTAAAGAGATCAAAATGAGCATTGTACCAAAAGAGACAGTTGAGGTAATAGCACAAAGCATCGGCATAAACAATCTGTCTCCAGATGCTGCATTGGCTCTCGCTCCTGATGTAGAATATCGTATGAGAGAAATCATGCAGGTCATTATTTTTTATACGTTGCTCTTCCTTTTTAGTTAATAATCAGTGTTACTATTGAATCTTTTATAAAGTTAGCAGTAATAATTCTTGAACATTTATTTTTTTGATAAAATAACAGGAGGGGATCAAATGCATGCATCACTCCAAAAGAACTACATTGACTACAGATGACGTAGACACTGCACTTAGTATGAGAAATGTTGAGGTGAATCATCAGTTTTTTAATCTGCTTACGTTTATATGATTCCGTCAGTATAAGATATTGGAGAAACAATTTCGAAATTAAAAAAACCTGGTAAATTATATTATTTTTAATTTGACCCATTATTATTGTCAGTTCAGCCAATTTATGGCTTTGCATCCGGAGATCCTTTGCGGTTCAAGAAAGCCCTTGGACACAATGATCTATTTTACATTGATGACAAGGATGTCGACTTTAAAGATGTAAGAACAACTTAAAATCCCTAATCTAAAGTTGGATATTAAAGATGTAGAAAAATACCCATTATGATTATTTTGACTCTTCTTGACATGAAGGTTATAGAAGCTCCGTTACCAAAAGCACCTCTGGATACTTCACTTTTTTGTCACTGGCTGGCCATTGAAGGTGTTCAACCTGCTATTCCCGAAAATGCCCCCATTGAAGGTTTGTTTATTAAAAAACTATTAGAAAACTATCTTAAAAGTGGAGTTAAAAACAGTGTGTGTTGAACGTGTATGCAAATTTCAAAATTTAAATTTGTACTTTATATATACTGTGGCAGAGCTGACATTTGGAGATGTTATGGGTACTCTGCAGTTATTGCTGCTTTACCAGAGACCAAAAAGCCCGAGCAAAAGAGTGAGGAACTGCCCGTGGACATTAGAATGCCTGTCAAACATGTCTTATCTAGAGAACTTCAGGTAAATTATACAGTTCTTTGTTTTTATCTTCATATATTATAATTTGTTTTACCATTATGAAGCTCATTTTGTTGTTACAGTTATACTTCAATAAAATTACCGAGCTGGCTGTAAGCATGCCTGATTCTGTTCTGTTCAAGGAAGCACTAACAAGTTTGGCCACCGACTCTGGACTCCATCCGTTAGTTCCTTACTTTACATGCTTTATTGAGGATGAGGTACTTGCAAGGCTAAATTTTCAATTAAGCAGACTTAACAGAGTAATATGTTTTTTTAATTATTGAAATTTAAGTAACAAAAATTTCAGGTTTCTCGGGGTTTAAATGATTTCCAGCTGCTTTTTGCTTTAATGCGGCTTGTTTGGAGTCTTCTTCAGAACCCACATATACAAGTCGAACCATATGTAAGTCTGTAGTGAACTTTCATTCATCATTATATAATTATGTTTGTGGATTTAATTTAACATGTTGCATGATTCTGCAGCTGCACCAATTGATGCCACCTGTCGTAACCTGTATCGTTGCAAAAAGGTTGGGAAATCGAATCGCTGATAATCACTGGGAACTTAGAGACTTCACTGCCAAACTTGTTGCCACTATTTGTAAAAGGTTGAACTCTTCAGCCTTATATTTACTATCAGCCGATATTATGTTTTGAATTAACAATTTATAAATTGCAATATATTTTGCAGGTTTGGGCATAATTATAGTAGCCTCCAGACACGTTTGACTAAGACATTACTTAAATCATTTTTGGATCGGAAACGGGCTTTGACTCAACATTACGGTGCTGTTCAAGGACTAGCAGCTCTTGGACCGCATGTGGTATATAAATAACCGTTTGCAAAACAATAGTCCGTATACAAAATAAATGTTAAAGACTGTCATTCTCAACATTGCAGGTCCGCCTTCTTATTCTGCCAAATCTCGAGACTTATTTAAAATTTCTTGAAGAGATACTTGGTGAGAATCAAAAGAAGGAAATGACTAGACATGAAGCTTGGCGTGTATATGGTGCACTGTTGGTTAGTTTTTTGTATTTCGTAATCTATGGTTAAAATGCATTCTTGCTCTTGTATTGACTCATGTGTTCTGATTATATAATTTTTTTTTCTCAGCGTGCTGCAGGTAGATCAGTGTATGATCTGCTAAAGCTTTTCCCGATGTTACCATCCCCACCTGCAAATTCCGTTTGGAAGTCCAATATGAAGGTTATTGGTACACGTGAAACAAGTAAGTATCCAATGAGTTTACATGGATTAAAGTTATTATTTATTTAACAATTTTGAACTGTTTTGTGAAGATAAACGCAAGGCGGATGCAGAGGAGTTGGAACAACAGCCTTCTCCAAAGAAGATAATTACTGACGGGCCCGTAGTTTCACCATCTAATAACGATGAAATGGCACTAGATGTTCAAGATAAAACCACCACTGCTGCTATTGCCACTCCTAATGTTGTTGAATCTGAGGCCGAAACTTCATCTGCTCGTAAGCAAGCTGAGGACGGTGTAGAAGATACACAAGGAAGAAAAGATAAGGGTAAGAGTAATGGGCGTGCATTGAGGACATCTGCGTATCTTAATCAGGTTTGGAAAGACGATTTAAATTCAGGACAGCTTGTTATCTCACTATTTGAAATGTTTGGTGAAGGCATCATGTCATTCATTCCGGCTCCTGAGATGTCTTTATTTCTGTAACTCTGTAACATCTTTATCAAAGATATATATAATCGAAAACATGTATGTTTTGCCCCTATCGTGGATTTTATTTTTTTAGTGAATTAGAAAAGGATCCAATTTATATGTTTTGAACATGTCAAAAACCTATAAAGAATAAAAAAAAAAGTAAAATTGAGATTCTTTGATCTGGATCATGATGTAAAAAGAATGGTACGCGTTTATAATAGCTATGTTGATCTTTCGAGCACAGTACCTGTTCGTTGGAGAGACTTTTCATCGCAAAATGGCTCCTGATCCTCCAAACTCACAAGAATTACCCCCGCTTTGTAGAAGTATATTTATCGAGTACTCAAAACATATGATCGAATTTGGGTGTTGACTATTTGAGTTGCTTTCGGAAGCTCTTGGGCTTGCTTCAAGTCACCTTAAAGACATTGGGTGAGTAGGACTCTCCACCGTCTACTATTACTATCCACTGTCTTCACAACCAGAGCTAACCACCGGGATTTTATAAAAGGCCGTCTGATGAATTTTGATGGCCATGTATCATAATGAGTAAGTAGACCTCTTGAACACGACTGTTTAAATATGCAATATAAGTTACCATAAAATGTACCCATACTCAACTTCTCCGCTGATATTATATCATTACTCTAAAACATATATATCGAATGAATGAATGCAGGCTGATATCAAACGACGAGTTTATTAGTAGAGAAGACAGGGTATTGTCGAGCGATGTTGGTCTGAGGATATCTGTGCCGTGTTTCTTTATGACAGGAATGGTTTCCACGGGCATTATTTTTAAACCTGTTAAAGAGTTACTATCGAAAGAAAATCCTGCCAAGTACCAGGCTATAACTATTAAGAAATTCATTCAAATCACACGTTCAAAGGTCATTGTTCAAATATGGTGATCACCCACTTGACCTTAACATATGATTTACCTGTCTCAAGTTCAACGGGAACGTCTTTTTCGATACCTAGATAATACTGACAAAATTATGTATATATATATAATGGAATCTTCGAATACGAATATTTTTTATTTTATAAATTATATCTTGCTGTATCTCGAATACAATGTGAGATCCAAATCCAAACATTTTACAGATATATGAGTCTCAAAATCTTGTATTGTATGTCATTGCACCTTTTGACCAAGTTCCAGCCATAGCAAAATTGTGATCATGGCATTCAACGAAAATCATTTTGACCGCGAAAGCGAGCTCAAAGCTTTCGACGAAACAAAAGGAGGTGTAAAAGGCCTGGTTGACTCTGGAATCACCAAGGTACCAAGAATATTCATTCAACCACCTGATGACTTCCCACAAGCCAATGAAAAAAGTATTTTACCAATCATAAACCTTCACGGGTTTAACTCGAATCCAGTTCGAAGAAAGGTGATTGTTAAGGAAATCGAAGAAGCGTCCATGACATGGGGGTTCTTCCAAGTGATCAACCATGAGATTCCGGTTAGTGTTTTGAGAGAAATGAAAGAGGGAGCACTTCGGTTTTTTAATCAAGAACATGAGGTGAAAAAAGAATGGTATGTTACGGATAGTGCTAAGAAGATATTCTATAATAGCAATGTTGATCTTTCGAGTACATTACCTGTTCGATGGAGGGATTCGTTTCATTGTCGGATGGCTCCTGATCCTCCTAATTCACAAGAATTGCCCCCACCTTGCAGGTATATGTTTTAAAGTTTATATTATATTTCGTAACGAATACATAGTTCTATGTGTTTCATCATATTTTCTTTTAAGACCAATCTGATTATACGTTTTGATTTCAGAGATATACTGATTGAGTACTCGAAACAAGTGACCAAATTGGGATGTTCTTTATTCGAGTTGATTTCCGAGGCTCTTGGTCTTCCTTCAAGTTACCTCAAAGACATTGGCTGCGCGGATGGACTTGCCACTATTTGCCATTACTATCCAGCATCTCCACAGCCAGAACTAACAATTGGAGCTCGAAAACATGCTGACAACGACTTCCTAACCGTTCTCCTACAAGACCATATCGGTGGCCTCCAGTTCCTTCACCAAAACCAATGGGTTAATGTTCCGTTTATTCCTGGAGCCCTTGTTGTCAATATTGGTGATCTTCTTCAGTTGATATCAAATGACAAGTTCATGAGTGCAGAACACAGGGTCGTGTCAAGCGCTGTTGGTCCACGTGTATCAGTGGCGTGTTTCTTTACAACAGGAATGGTTGCCACTGGCAAGATTTTTGAACCCATTAAGGAGCTGCTATCAGATGAAAATCCAGCCAAGTATCGAGCCACAACGATGAAGGAATTCGTTCAACACTCCCATTCCAAGGTCTTTGATAAGTCTGCTATGTTGCATTTCAGGATTTAGGTAAACTCGCATTTTGTATTTTGAGCTCACAATTTCAAAGTTCAAGTGACAATGGTTCATGATATTTGTTGCAATTTCGTTAGTTTCAATTTGGTTTATGATTGTGCGATGTTGGTCTTAATTCTCGAATGTAGCAACATTGAGGGTTTATGATTAATGTGATTCTGTATGTAGATCAGAAGTTGCTAACTGTATTTTTCTTGAACGACAATATAAATATATAAAGTTGAAACCATCAAGGTGCTAGGAATTACAACAACGAACTATCGTGACTCTAACATTCAACTTTCAAACAACGACTCTAAACACTAGACTACCGACCTTAACATTCTACCAACGACCCTAAACTTAATTCAAACCACCCTAACATCCAACTTTCAACCAACGAAACTAACATTAGACTAACGACTCACATTCGACCAACAACTCTAAACTAAATTCAAACGACCCTTACATCAACCCATAGCCATAAAAGATACATAATCTAAGGAGGACCAAGATTTTGTTAAGGATATGACTTGATAACAAACTACCAAGTAAAGAAACTGAAAATAAGCAGGTTGAAAACACAAACGGCTTTTACTTTTTTCATAAAATGTTTTTACGCTACTCTTTTTAAGAAGAAAAAAAAAATCTTACAAACTGACATAGTAATAACTAATAAGTAACCAATAAAATCATAATAATGGTTGTATTTTCATTTTTTTTCTTTCTATCTATATGAACCATAAATTGTCATATGTCATTTTGAATGTCCAAAGTTTTTCAACTAATACATTTCACATGCTTAATTTTTTTTAGATAACTTTTTTAACAAAAATTATAAAAATACGGATATCAAAAGGACTATAACCGAATATACCGTTTAAAAAAGGGGTTTTATGAGTTATCGATTGACCCGCGACGCGGACATTAAATGCCACCGTGAAGCCATATGTCTTGCTTAGTGGACGACACAGGTCGAATAATCATACCTTTTATAAATTCATACTCATTGTGGACTATATTTATTTAAAGTTAACCGCTGTCGGTTTGGTCTTGAACTGACTAACCTCCGCGAAGAGCGAGGAACCTATGAGTCTTTCATCAGCCAATCCGCAAAAGACACGTGTTTCGTGTTATTTAATAATTTACTATTTAATCCAATTAAAGTTAGGGTTTAGAGTAATCTGAGTGACACAATCGAGCTCAAATTCCGGAACAATGAAGCAGCAATTATCACTGAATCAAAGCATCAAGGTTGTATGTTTCAATCAGTATTCATAAAACTGTATATGTAAACTATTATTTTAGTTCGATTCCTGTTAGAGACATTTTACCGGCTCAGAAAACGAGTCAAACGTATATGTATATATCATTTGTTGATGTGTAAATATTTCTGCATTAAGTGTTTATATACCGGAAACTCTTATTTAAATGCGCAGGTTCTTTAGTTTTTCTTTTTTGACGCATCACAATGGCAAAACAAGATGACTGGACAATCGTTTTGCCTCGTCGCAATAATCATAAAAAAGTATTTCCTAAACTTAAATCTGCAAAGCAACAACAAGAAGAGGAAACACATTGGACTCCTACTGATATTGAAACGTCTCCGGGAAAAGAATTAGCTTTGATGCAAAAGATGGAAATTTCAGTTGACAGACTTGAGAAATCTCGCTTTTTTAATGTGTTTCTGGATCAGATCAATACTTCTGAAGCTTCACACCATTTTCGGAAGCTTACTGGATCGGAATGCAAGTTAAAGATGGTGATTTATGGTATTGGTAGTATTGAATCATTTGACTCCCCTCGTTTGCAGCTAAGCCTTGCAATCCTTATGAAGAGAAAACTTGATTGGATTGGTGATATGGAAGTGTTTGATCCAGTTATTTCATTGACGGAGGCGAAGATCTTGGAGGAGCTTGGGTGTTGTGTTCTTTCGGTTAATGAGCAAGGGAAGAGACAAGTTGTTGACCCGATTCTTTTTTTCATGCCACACTGTGAAGCAGAGTTATACGACAATCTGCTAAAGACCAACTGGAGACGTGAAAATTTAAACCAAATCATATTATTTGGCAACAGTTTTGAGCAATATGAGCAACATCGATCTGTGTTCGGTAACTCAACTGCGGATGAGTCAAGGAAGCATTTACGTCATGTACTACCATTCACCAAGGAGTTTGAGGTTTTAACTGTCTCGGATGATTATTTTCGAGCCTTTCATGGTTCAAGTTGGCATTTTTTTAGTGTCGACCCCAACACAAATTTGCAATTACCATGTTAAAATATCCTACTGTGTATCCAACCTTGTAATTTTTGATTACATGCTAGGATATATGTTAAACTTTTGTAACCATTTTTTCGTGTTTATGATCAAAGTTCCTTTTCTTTCAATAAAATTAGTTTTGTGGAAATGTGTTCATACTCTTCTGCCCCTCCATGTTGAATAGAAACTTACGTTTAATCATTTATAAACTACGTGGTAACTTTGTTGTATTCTAAACAATATTGATATTTCATATTCTGCAGTTTTAAGAAAATGAATGGGGTTGATAAAAGATGGGTATATTTCGGGAGTTTTATCAACTAGTAAAGTCTTTGCAGCTACTTATCCTTGTTACCCTTCGTCTATGGAACATGCAGTGACGACTCTTGGCATGTCTGAAGGTATTGCCAAGGTATGCTGAGTTCTGCAACCACGCAATGGAAAATACATCTGCTTCGTAAAGTGGTTCCACATAACTTTTTCTTTTTCGTCATTATGTTTCATTGTTTCTGGAAATTTTAATCCATGATTTGTTTAATCTGGTATGATGTGCCATAAGTAGTATTTTGGTTACGTGGCATCGTCTGTAGGCTTGAGGATCGCATTCAAAAAGTTTAAAACTACAGTGTCGGCCAGAAGATCCATACTCACTTCCTGTATATGGGGAGCGTCTACCTTGTAAGGGAGTTCGAACTGCCGAGAGATACCAGAAAGATGATACATCGATTTCAGTACCCGAAGATAAAATTTATACTGAGATTGTTGGTCATGTGTCAGAAGCATATTATTTTAATGGTTTGAAAAAGTCTAACCATCAGGATATTTTCTTCCTTCTAATTGTTACTTTGCTTGTTAACTAGAGGTGGCTAGATGGGCGGCCAAATTGGGTAATGGTCAAAAAGGATCATATTTAGTACTAGCCGGGTTGATGCATTAATCATGATTGCAGAAACAGTATTCTACTTGTATGCATTAAAATAGACAATGGACGACTTTCAACCTATTTGACCCGTTCGAACAATTTGACATGTTCCCATTTTATCTTCATTTTTTATTCGACCCATTTGAGATAATACAATCCAAAATTACTGATTTATCTGGTTTGAAATTTCATCTCTATTGGTACGAGATTATGTTTTGTTGGCTTCTTTATATTCGTGTGTTTTTAAATCATACAGGAATGGTAGACTACCAGCACGTTCTTGCTGTTCATGCGGATGTTGCGCGGAAAAAGAAGAAAAATCGCCTGATTTGGAACCACAGTTTGGTTCGGTCCTCAATGGTGCTCTTTTTATGCTTGAAGGTTAAAACCTTCTATGTATATTAGCCTAAAAAAGAAACAAGAGGGACTTGTTCAACATCATTGGGAGGTAAAGACTTCTAATTTATGATAACCAAAGAAACTAACTAGAAACATCAACGGTTGTTGTGACAGTTAACATGATGTAGATGAAAAATGTAATGGAGAAGGGTTAATATGAATTACATTTTTTTATATATTTTTACCATTTTTCTATATGTTTGTTGGTCAATTTCCCATGTCATACTTCTTGATATAATGTTGTATATGTTGATAAACTGTTATATGGATTTCTTTTGACCTTTATACTGTTTAATTTGATGTATTTTGCTCTTGGTGCTTGATGTTTTTTATAATTAGATATTTCTTTTATCACATTTTGTGTATCCTATTTGATATTTACTCTGTTTTCGTACTCACGTATTGGAATTTTGGCTATAACAGATATCAGCGGATTGACTTCAGAGTACTACCACCCTTAAGAAGCTATTGTGATACTAGCAGGTAAGACATCTTCAAACTTCAATTTCTTTGGAATATAAATTGTCATCTGATCATATATTCCCTAGTTTCCAAACAAATCCGTGTCATAATCTGAAGAAATTAAGACAACTGTTTTGGAACATGATTTTACTCAAAAAGTTCAAAATTAATATAATCATTTGATAACGTGGTAGCATCAATGTTATCTTAAGGTTAAATTTTGAAAATATGACTCGCTCTTTCGGAGAGAATTGTAGAAAGTATTTTTCATATATTTATAAACAAATGGGCTATTTCTTTAGCTGGTGTTTGGATGTCAAACGTCACTTCAGTTATTTGAACTTGCTGATGATTACATTAAACAAGAGATCAGAAAGCCATTTACTCAAACAATCTGTACTGTAAGTTATATATTGCATATGTCGGTGACAAAATGGGCCGGTTGGATGGAATAGGTAATGGGTCAAACAAGTTCGTGTCAGAACTTGTAAATTTTTGGTTTGGTTCGACACACATAGGTCAGGTTATGGAACTCTTTTGTCCTATTTTTCTGTTTTTTAATTTATATATGTTCGAGCAACGATTGTCAAACACGAAGGTGAGGTGATATCAACCTTGGATCTCATGTGATGATCACAGTGCAAACCCAACAAGCTCTTGACGAACCTAGGGTGATCAAGGTTGAAGATGAAAGCAAGAGTATATGAACTCTGTTTAAGCTTTTGTGTGTGTGTGTTTTAGACTACGTATTTATATGGCCAGTTTCAAGTATAGGGAACGTCCATCAATTAATGACGATCATGAATACTTAAACTGCCTTAATAATCAATCAGTGGTATATGAATCGTCTTCTATCTTTATTATTGTTAAGATGCGACGTCTCACTATTACGACAGTAGTAAAGTGGTTGTCAAGCGTCATTATGACTGTGGTCCAAGACAAGGGCAAGCACCTTCAAATATGGTACGACAAGCGTTGACAACCTAAGACAACCTGACAGGCGGTACTTGGCAAGTGATGACATATGTCGACCACCTGACAGGCGATGACAGCCTGTCAGGCGACTGACAGGTGATGACAGCCTGTCAGGCGATTGACAGGTGATGACAGTCTGTCAAGCGATGGCATACAGGCGGTACAATCTTGACAGGCGCTGACATAGCTTGACCTTGACAGGCGCTGACATAGCTTGACCATGACAGGTGCTGACATAGCTTGACCTTGACAGGCGCTGACATAGCTTGACCTTGACAGGCGCTGACATAGCTTGACCTTGACAGGCGCTGACATAGCTTGATTTGGCAGGCGCTACATAGCTTGACCTTGACAGGCGCTACGTAGCTTGACAGCCTGCCTGGGCTTGGTTGTAATCCTTACTAACCTCATCATGCCCCCGAGTTAGGATTTGCCAAAGCAACAGTTTGCAAGTCGTAACTATCACCAGTCGTAAACCCTTTTTTTTTTTTTCTTTTTTTTTTTTTTTTTCTTTTTTTTAATAAGAAACATGTTTTGGATATATTATTTGTCTTTTTCTAAAAACAAATTACTCAATATAAAACACAATCTTTAGAAGAAAGCTTTGAGTTTAATATCTCTCTTAACATGTGTCTTAGCCCAAATTTGAGACAAAAACTTGGTTTAAAACGTGTTAAATATTAAGGAATAAAAATGTGATATGTACACTTCATCCAAAAGTAATTATGATTTTATGAGCCTGTATTTCTTTCATAACCATAGAGGCTTTTTTTTTTTTTTTTTTTCGGTAGACACAAACCTGGATTAAGTAATTTTAGCCACCACGGTAGACACCCACCGGCGCGATACACTTGACCGGCGGTGCCCTTTCCACCTTGACCGGTGGTGCACCTTGTACCGGCATCCAGGACCGGCGGTGCCACCCAGGGCCGCGGTACCATTTCTTTTTCCACAAGCCATGACCGGCTGTAAAAACGAGCCGGGTACCGGCGGAAGTCAAGCCGGCACCGGCGGTGGCACACCTAGCCAAGCCGAAACCGGCGGTAAGCCTAGGGTGAACCGGCGACATTCTTGATCGCCTAGCTTTTGAACAGCGGCTAGGGCTTGATCGCCTAGCTTTTGGCCGGCGGTACCATTCCCCTACCGGCGGGCTACCATACCGGCGGTCCCCTTACCGGCGTGGCTACCATACCGGCTGCCCCCATACCGGCTACCATCCCGGCGTGTTTATTGATATGATCGGCGGTTCCAAATGATAGCCTTTGACCGGCGGGGATGTAAATAACGGTAACAATTTTGTGGGGAGATAGAGACGACGACCAAAAGCAAATGCAACCCCTTCCACAAAAAAATCAATTAAAGTGTGCATGCATGTGTGATTTAGGTTGGCTTGTCACCTTGAAAGCTGCTTCACTTTAACTTATATTAATATTAATATAATATATATACAAACATGTTTAGTACGTATATCAAAAGCCATTTCAAGATACAACTTATTATATCTTTTAAGAATATGTGGTAACATTTGACATATATCGTCATTTTAGAAGGACATACCAATGTTTTGATGTCTTATTTTACGCCTCACACGATCTATGTAGCTAGCCTTTGACCGGCGGTTTCAGTTGTCGTTGTTGTGATTTGGCATGGCGTTGTCTAGGCTTAGCCTTGCTTTGTGACATTGTCTAGCTTTTAAAAATAATGTTTTATTGGATGATCAAACCAATAACACATTTTTGTTTTTTATTTTTTTTATTATGGATGTTGTGTCCATGCCACCGTCTTGGGTGTGCATGACAGTGTGTATTTGGTTGTGCGTATGACACTTTCTTGAGGGCCCATGGTTCCTTTGCATGCCAATGACATAGGTAGATTTGGGTATCTCTGATGTATGCTTCATATTGTGCCAGTGACACTGTGCCAATGACACTTTTGTTGGTTAACCTTTACTTTGTTTACTCGCGAGGATTGTCGCTTCCCAATGAGAAGTGCTTATCTTTTATCAAGTAGATTAAAAGACGAATATGATTGTATGTTATTTGGCCAGACAAGGTTGTCTTTCTTGGCTTCATACATGTTGTATTGAACTATGTTCTTAGTTGTGTACGTGCGCATGCGTGTTCAAGTTGTAACATTGTACATAATGAAAGTGCATTGTTGGCTTTAGACTGAGATGTCTATTGTGGCCTTATGCTTCTTGTATTGAATCCTTACTTCAATATTTATTCGTTTATGCAAACACCATAGAAAAATGATATTGGGCGATAATATTGGGATACAAGATCACACCAAATGCTATTATTGCCAGTTTCATACATGACCATGACATTCCATGGGCTTGGAAACATTTATTAAAAACATAAAGGGAAAAATGACAAGTAAGACTATCGCACCTTGATAGGTCAGTTCATATTAGCTCCCTCATGTATCATAAAGACATGGCCATCAGGTGGTCCGGGGTGTTCTGTGTCTTCCCCCTTCTTTTGCCAGGCATAACTCTTCTTAGGTGGGGTTTTATTTGCTTGCTGTTGCCTCCATGAAAACGGTTGATTACGGAGAGAAAAAAAAAAAAAAAAATTGGGAAAAGTGAAACGCCGTTAAAAAACGGGTCCCACGGATGGCGCCAATGTTCGAGCAACGATTGTCAAACACGAAGGTGAGGTGATATCAACCTTGGATCTCCTGTGATGATCACAGTGCAAACCCAACAAGCTCTTGACGAACCTAGGGTGATCAAGGTTGAAGATGAAAGCAAGAGTATATGAACTCTGTTTAAGCTTTTGTGTGTGTGTGTTGAAGTGAGATAAGATTCTGTCGACAATGATTTAGACTATGTATTTATATGGCCAGTTTCAAGTATAGGGAACGTCCATCAATTAATGACGATCGTGAATACTTAAACTGCCTTAATAATCAATCAGTGGTATATGAATCGTCTTCTATCTTTATTATTGTTAAGATGCGACGTCTCACTATTACGACAGTAGGAAAGTGGTTGTCAAGCGTCATTATGACTGTGGTCCAAGACAAAGGCAAGCACCTTCAAATATGGTACGACAAGCGTTGACAACCTAAGACAACCTGACAGGCGGTACTTGGCAAGTGATGACATATGTCGACCACCTGACAATGACAGACAACCTAAGACAACCTGACAGGCGGTACTTGGCAAGTGATGACATATGTCGACCACCTGACAGGCGATGACAGCCTGTCAGGCAATTGACAGGTGATGACAGCCTGTCAAGCGATGGCATACAGGCGGTACAATCTTGACAGGCGCTGACATAGCTTGACCTTGACAGGCGCTGACATAGCTTGACCATGACAGGTGCTGACATAGCTTGACCTTGACAGGCGCTGACATAGCTTGACCTTGACAGGCGCTGACATAGCTTGACCTTGACAGGCGCTGACATAGCTTGATTTGGCAGGCGCTACATAGCTTGACCTTGACATGCGCTACGTAGCTTGACAGTCTGCCTGGGCTTGGTTGTAATCCTTACTAACCTCATCAATATAATTGGTGTTTCAAATATGTTTTCATAACTTAGTATCTTAATAATAATATAAATTTTTTAAATTAAATATTGCGCGACTTCCTGCCCCGTATTTGATTAATTTTGTGGTTTCAATGCGGTGAATAATGGTTTCTTTTATTGTTTTCTTTGGTTTTAACTGAAATTATAATTAATTGGTAATGCTATTTAGGGCAGTTAAATCATATGTGGTTATTTCGTCCCTGATCATTTGGTTTATATGTTCCTATCAACTGGTTATCGTGTCTGTAATGATTCTCCTCCAAGGCCATATCGGTGGCCTCCAGTTTCTTCAAGGGAATAAATGGGTTAATGTTCCATTTATTTCTGGAGCTCTTGAGGTAAATATCGGCCATTTTCTACCAGTAAGGAAACATGTTATATGTATGAGTTGTTGACTCGAAAACCATGTAATATTTTAAATATTTGGACACTTTTGTTGATCTTGAATAATGTAAAGATAAGCTTATATTCATTATGAAATTTCCAACCATACAAAGATTGTCCTTAAAATTCTTTTACAACGTTTCAAAATTTTCATACATTATCCTTATAAAAAGTTTCGTTTTCAACAGAAGTATCTATCTTTTCCATTGTATCTCGGAGTGACACCATAATCTCCGACACAACTTTGATCTCATCACGAAGAAACTGTACATATTCGTCCTCAACGTCAGACAGCCAACGAACATTAGTAATTGCTTTGATCTTTGCATTATTGAAAGCCCTAACATTTACTAGGGTTATTAATGAATAGTTTAATAAAACTAATAATATATTGAGTTTTGAATTTTCTTTGCAAAAATCATGTTGGTTGAATTGTTGGAGCGTGTAGTGAAGTGGCGCAGGTTCGATTCCTTTTAATTTCAGATTTTAGTTTTTTTTCCTCTTTTCAATCTCTCACCCCTTAAGTTTGTATATGATGAGAATTTAAATATAACTTTTAAAATTAAAAATGAGAGTTCTTAAGAATTAAACTTACAAAACTTTAATTTTTTGTTTTCTTTAATATTCAATTTGTAATTTCTTTAATTTCTGTCGCAACGCGCGGATAAAAAATCCTCGTTGTAATCAATCTCCATCTGAAAACTATGCCTTACTTTATTCAACATTCGTTTACGTTGCCTATTTAGTTTCGCACTCTTGACCATTGTTTTTGGTATACTCTTGATCCTTTGTGTTGGGCTTAAACCAGTCGATGCTTTCATGTTTGATGTGCCTGCATACATATATAAAACAACGTAGGCTAAGATAACCATAAGTAAATCAAGAACAATGTACTAAAACAAATAAAACATGATTAAACTAAATCTTTTACCGATTACTGATCCCTTAGTTTTCCTCGGCATATCAATGAAATATACCATTCGATTCAGTTTTTCGTCCTCTTTAAATTGAGACTTACTTTGTTAATACTTTCAAAAAGGAAATTCATAAGGCTTTATCTATTATGTAGCAAAATAGATGTTTGACTAAAGCGAGATTATAGTTATAATAATAAACTGCACGCTCGTGGTAATTTATAAATAACGCGAGGTTACACTTATACTACCTTATTCTAACATTACGTCTTTTATTAGAAATTATGTTTCTTTTGTAATTCAGTTTAGTACTCCCGAACCAGTTTGATAAGACTTGGTTGAAAGTTTTATACTTTTATTTGAACAATGTTCAACTACTTGTTAGCGATTTTTGAAAATGTTGAGTTAATAGATTTCCTCATTATTGGCCTATTGGGACTTGTCTTGAATGTGGCAAGGATCAAGCAAATGAAAGAAATATTAACGAGATGCGGAGATTATATTGAATATATCTCGCTCACCACCTGACTCGGGATCTCTGTTAATTTCCCCTAACGAAATGTTTTGGTTCTAGTTAGGGAATTCTCAAGCCGAAAACATCTCTAAGAAAGTAATTTACCCCATCATTACTAGTCTAATTTTTTTTCTTCCATGTTCTCATCTTACGGGCAATATCAAATACATTATTGGTTATAGTATTTCATATGACTGTAAATGAACCGAACGTTCAGCGAACAGTTCGTGAACCATTCGACGGGAGTTCGTTTATGTTCGTTTATTTATTACACGAACATAATTTTTTGTTCGTTTAACTAAACGAACGAACATGAACAAAGGCCTCGTTCGTTTATTTACGTCCGTGAACGTTCGTTTATGTTGTTCATTTAATTATGTTCGTGAACGTTCGTTTATGTTCGTTTATATACAATCATCATGTATAGGGTTGTAAACGAACTTAACGTTCAACGAACCGTTCATGAATCGTTCGCGGAAAATCGTTTATGTTCATTTATTTAATAAATGAACGAACACGGACAAAAATTTATGTTTGTTTAGTTAAACACTTAAACGAACGAACATAAACAAAGACCTCATTCGTTTATTACGTTCGTGAACGTTCGATTATGTTGTTTAGAAGTTAGTATGTAAATATTAATTAGGATAATGATGTTATTTATGACTATATTATAAGATAATGATGTCTTTGTGATCATCGATGGAAGTAATAAATTTCTATATACGCTCGTTTATGTCCGCTTATGTTTACGCTTGTTAATGTTCATCTATAGTAAAAAAAAAACTCTATAAATTAAAGATTACACAATCACTAAAATTTATTAATTTAAAGAGTTATTAATTGATCGAGTATAGAAATGTAATGATTATTCGATTCAAAACCTGAAAATTATATTTTATTTAAGCGAGTTTATTAATTAATTTCTATTGTATGTTATTTTATATTTGTTTAAGTTATTAATGAACAACATAAACGAACATGAATAAGTTTATATTTTAATGAACGGACATGAACAATTTTTTTCATCCGTTTACGCGTTCGTGTTCGTTTATTTGTCCGGTTAAAATTAAACGCACGAACATGAACACACTCCCGTTCATATGTCTGGTCGGTTCGTTTACTACCATATCTTTAATATATAATAAAAGAGAGGGCTTAAATGCCACATGGCAAAGTAAGGTCCGTTGGATGGGTTAACTTCTTTGATGTCAGCCGTTAGATCAGATTGATGATGTTATCAAAGATTATTTTCATTCTACAGCCTTTTACAATACATAATACATTCTCTCTTTTATTCCATCTCTACTAAAAAAAGATGGGCCTTAAATGCCACATGGTAAAGTAAGGTCCGTTAGATGGGTTAACTTCTTTGAAATCAGCCGTTAGATCAGATTGATGATGTCATCAAAGATTATTTTCATTCTACACCCTTTTACAATACATAATACATTCTCTCTTTTATTCCATCTCTACTAAAATTAAAACATAATTATAATTTATTTATTGAATCGTTAAATTTGGACTATGATTTACCTTATTATTATTCTAAAATCTCTTAATACAAAATATCAGAACATGTGTATAAAAGTGAATATGTTATTTGTTATTATAATTATAAACAACATGTGTATAAACGTAAAAATATATATGTATTATACGTATAACATTATTTTCTCATAATAAATTAAAATCTACATAAACATAAAATTACAATTCATTTTTTATTTTTTTCCGCGCTACCGCGAGACAATAGTCGTATAACTATATAATATAAATATAAATTAAGATATTAAAATATTATTTTTTTTGTTAATATTCAATTACTTAACTAAATATTGATAATTAAAGAATTGTAAGTGTAGAATAATATATAGTCAAATTTTTAGAATATTTGTATAACTATTTTTATATTTTTGATGTAATTATTATATTATTGTTCGTTTATGTTCGTTTATTGTTCGTTGGTGTCTGTTTAGCACTTAAACGAACAAACACAAACGAACATGAACAAGATTAGTTTTAAACGAATAAACATGAACACAAAAATCCGTTTGTTTAACTGTTCGTGTTTGTTCACATACAATCAACAAGAACACGAACACGAACACAAAAACCCGTATGTTTATCCGCTTAAAGTTAAACGGTTGTTATAGCCCTAGTATTTCACATCCAACCAACAAGAAGTAAAACAACATTTACTTATTGGGCCACCTTGATATCACTATGACAAAGGCCTAGTAGATAAATTTACGTGAGTTTCAAAATCAGAGATGCATAATGCATAGACTTTTAAGGTCAAGTGGATAAATCATTAAACTACATAAAAATTAAAAAATTGAAACAATAATGACATCGATAAGAAACTATTTGTATTTATTGTAATCAGTAACGGATTCGGATTCAGATGTCAAGAGTTTGGTCTTGTAAAAAAGATGAGCGACTCGTGGCGATTACCGACTGCGTGTTAGCATTCTTCTAATAAATTCCAATGTTAGGATGTATAGAACAGTTGTATTTCATTAGACCATGATGTATTGATGTTTCTTGTTTGACGAGTTGCTCTGGGTTTTTTCTTCCTTCATTTAAATGACAATTGTGCCAACTTTGTAGGACCTACATAAACAAGACACTTGCTAACCTACCATGTTAAAAGTTATAAATGGACCCATGACTTGGCCCCATACTTTTTGAATAATAGTTCGTCTTCTTGAAATAATGCTAATGTGTTTATTTTTAATTATTCTTAATTCCAAAAATTATTCAACTTAATATTTTATAAAGTTAAATCTTTATTATATTATAAAGCATTTTATATTTTTATTTAAATGTTAAATATTTAAGTAAAATTAAATTACGTATATACCCCTTTCCCACTAAATATAAATATTTAAACTAATAAAATCCTGTCATTAAATACTATTTAAATTAAAAGAATTTAGTTCTCTCTCTAAAAACACACAAAATACCCTAAACAACAGCCGAAAATTGATATATCTATTGCCTTATTTTGATCGGTTGATTGACAACCATATTTGTTAGTTTGGAGCCCCACTTTGAACCACCATTTTTAGTGGTTTTGGATCTTGGTGGTTTGGTTCCGAATTATTTTCGATGTTGGTTTACATCCGCTTACGGTGGTGGTTTTTGGTTGCATTAACGTTGATTTTTTGTAGGTTGTCTTCGTGCTTTGGAACTCGTAACCGACTTTTTATTTATCTTGCAATTAGCTTATGTTTCGAATATTTAACTCGTAGGTTTATTTTTTTCTCCGATTATTTAAAATAAATTCACAAGGTTTATTGTTATTATTTCATAAGGTTTTGTTTGTTCTTTTCGCAAGAGGGGTGAGTCTAATCAATAGTCTTATTGTGAGCACATGATTTGAAACCCATTTAAAAGATTTGATAGTTTGTGCTACTAGGTCATAGATGTTGACAATATATGTTTTTAGTATCAGTGGATGGTCACATAAACACTATTATTGTAATGTTAATTTGAGAAGATTTTAATTCTTGATCGTTTTATATATTGTTTTATTACAATTAAACTTTGGTAAGTTTTGGTTTATAAGAACCCCTCCCCCTTATATAGTACTCCGTAATTAATACGTATTACTTACATACTTTTTTCATTTTTAAATCCCAATAGACATGTTCTAGCAAACTTTAACATGTTTTGATTTAAAACCATTTTTAAAACGGTTACATCAATTATAAAAAAAGAAATAGAAGTTATCTCTATCATACGAAAAAACGTTATCGCTAATCTTGATTTGATACAAAAACCGAAAACTCTTCTAAGTTAAAAGTAATCATGGTTTATTTCGGCTTTAACAAAGACCGAAATAAACCATGATTACTTTTAACTTAGAAGAGTTTTCGGTTTTTGTATCAAATCAAGATTAGCGATAACGTTTTTTCGTATGATAGAGATAACTTCTATTTTTTTTTTTATAATTGATGTAACCGTTTTAAAAATGGTTTTAAATCAAAACATGTTAAAGTTTGCTAGAACATGTCTATTGGGATTTAAAAATAAAAAAAAGTATGTAAGTAATACGTATTAATTACGGAGTACTATATAAGGGGGAGAGGTTCTTATAAACCAAAACTTAAAGTAAAATAAGTAAAAAAATATGAAAAAATAATTTATTATATGTGTAATTTTGTATTATGTTTATTTATTCAATTATAACAAACTTTAAAAAAGCAAGTTTTGATATGCATCAAAATATATGTTGTTTAGGGATTGTGCATCAAATTCTTTGTTTTTGTGCAGAAAATATTCAAATTTGATGCACAACGGTAAAACTACCCATTTTATGATTAAAGTTTGAGATATGGTTAAAATGAACGATAATCCAAAATATCTAACGTTATAAATTATTTTTTAATTTTTTTTTACTTATTTTACATTAATGTTTGTTTTACAAGAACCAACCTCCTATATAAGGAGAGTTAAATTTAAGAGTAATGAGTTAATTACAAAGATGGTCATTTTCCTATATCTCAAATGACACTTTTAATCTTTTTTTTTACTAAATACATAGATGATCATTTATTTATTTGAAAACTTTGAACACTATTGGTCCTTTGATTTAACCGTCGTTAATAAATAACGTTAATAAAGGATACAAATATAATTTTACATATACTTTTAATTTAATAAAAAAAAAATCCATTTACTCTCTCTTTCTCTATCCAACACACACACACACACACACACACAACATACTCTTTCTTTCTCTTTTTCTTTATCTCATTTATATCCATCCATCATCAAATCAAGATTTTCGTGATTAAGGTTAATGTTGTACAGGTTTTTTTCTTTAGAAAAAAAACAAAAAATGGGTTGTTTTGTTAGATTTTAGGGTTTTGATTTGTGGTTAAATGTTCAACTTATGCTCAGATATTAAATTCTATTTATTTCATATTTGTTGTGTTTCGTGATTAAGAGTTGAATAATTGCTTTTTTGTGATTTTAGAATTTTTCAAAGGTTAAATGTTGGTAAATTGAATAATTGTTTTGTTTGTCTAGAAGAAGAATTTTGGGTTTTTGATAATTATGTACTTTATATTTAGAAAAAGGAAAAAATTGTCCATCATGGTGGTGGGTGGTGGTGTATTTGGAAATTGAATTTAAGTTTTTTATTTTATTTTCTAGGTTGTTTTGGATGGTAAATGATAGATGGTGGTAGTTATGATATGTGGTTGGTCATCATGAATGGTTTTGATGATGATAATGGTGGTGGTAGTGTGGTTGTTGAGGGAGGCGATGGTGGTGGTGTTGTTGAGATATAGTTTTGATGATGTTCGGTTAAAACTTCAAGATAAAGATTATAAAAATGAACTTTTATGGATAAGATAAAAAGGGTAAAACGGTCATTTTAATATAATTAACAGAAATAAGTTAACGCTAACGGATTAAAGGACCATCATTGTTCAAAGTTTCTAAATAAATGATCATCTATGTACTTAATAAAAAAAAAGGATCGAAAGTGCCATTTAGAATATAGAAAAAGGACCATCTTTGTAATTATCGCAAATTTTGAGTTAATTTATTAATTGACAACCAAATGAGAAAAGCAAAATACTATTGAGTCATTCAAATTTAGGATAGTGCAAAGTGGATTGGACTGGACCGGACCGGACCAGAACGTGATCGTTAAAGTCCAAAATTTCAGACCGAAAACTGGACCGGTTGGAACCGGGCCGGGTCAAATATTAATGTTATCATTTTAAACGCAATTTGTATTTGTATATTCACTTTTTACATTTTGATTGTAGTTTGAATATTGTTTCATGTTATTTATCATTTTTCAAATTTATTTTTTGTTGTCATGTGTTCGTAACGTAATTATATGAAATATGATTTTCTTTTAGCCTGCTGCAACGCGCGAGTACTATACCGGTAGAATATAACGTACAAATAGAAGTCAAATCAACATTCAATTACATCAAATGTAATCAAATTGTAACATAACATCTTTTTTATGACCACGATATTATCCGTTTTATCCGCAAACACATATATTTGTTTTTTTGGAGCTTTATAGGAGTCATCTATCAAGTTATTATGAAGTTGCTTCCGATCCAAGCACACTTAACTATACAATTTCTAAGCTCTGTAATATATGTAGTTCCAAAACACGTCAATTCATATCATAAAATACCAAGCGTTATTTTGTGAACCTACCATCTCTTTTGTCCATGGTCGATGCGTGATTTTTCTTAGTTGTTATACAAACTCTATTTGAGCTCACGATTTGTTACTATGTGTGCTCGATCATTAACCGCCTACTAAGAGTCCCACATTGTGGTAGTGGCTAAATCATCTTGAAAACATTTTTTTCACTAGTCAATTAATAATCACAATAACAAAAAGAAACCTACAAAACATAATAATAACTTATTCATTTTGAGTTTGATAAGATTAAATATTGAATAAGTATTGTAGTTTCTAACACACACGGCTTCAAATCTAAGACAAATATAAGACAAATAATATAACGTTTGGCCTTTTCTTTCTGTAACCTGCAAATCTATCCAAGGATGAAAGTTGTAACAATATTCAATAAATATCGACCGTATAATGATATGTTTGTTACAATCGTCACAACTTTTTGACGGAATATCATTATATATCATCATATCCCAAGTCACAAGTCACGATCTCTGAAACGAACCCCACATATCCATATATGTATGACGTTATGATAAATTGAACGATGATAGGAAAAAGAACCCCCCACAAATATCTATATACGAATGTTATAGGAACTTGTATGGTACGCGATAAATATTGTACAACGATATAAATCTACATGGTTAAAGAAAAAGGTAAAAGAGAAAGAAAAAGAGTAACAAATTGAAGAAAAAGGTAGTCAAATAAATTGATAAATTTGATGACAAAAAAATGTGGTTAAAGTGAGAGTATCCTATCTAAACCTAATCCAAACATCCACATCTAGTGCTAGTGTTGTATGCCCATCCATCCCAGGGTCACTTGATAATTGCTTTTGTGCCATGGATGGTCAAGTCTGGCACATTCTTCTAAAATTAGGCAAATATTGTTTGTTTTCTTATGACAGTTATTATATGCAACTTGGTCTCAATTATCAAATAAAAGTTAAAGCACTTGCTTCAAATGGTGTCTTATTTAATATTTTGATTTTTTAGACTTCAGTTGAAATACAATCATGTTAGAAAAGAACATCAGGCAGACAAGACATTTTTCTTAAATCAGAAACGGTTACAAGATATTCTGATTAGGTCACGTATATTTGGATTAAAAGACTAGTTCATCCGCATAACTTATCATTTTTACATATGTTTGGCAAATATCTTTAATATATAATAAAAGAGTGGCCTTAAATGCCACATGTCGAAGTAAGGTCCCTTGGATGAGTTAGATACTTTGATTTCAACCGTTAGATGAAATTAATGATGTCATCCAATATTCTTTTCATTTTACACCCTTTTACAATACATAATTGTATTCTCTCTTCAATTTCACCATTATTAAAATAAAAAACATAGGTCTCTTATTGGACTCTGATTTACATTATTATTATTATTCTAAAATCTTTTAATACAAAATATTAATATATGTGTGTAAACATAAATGTATATATGTTATTATAACTATAAACAACATGTATATAAACGTAAATGTATATATTTGTTATTATACGTGTAATATTGTATTCTCATAATAATTTAAAAGGAAGTGTTCATAAACATAAAGTTTACGATTCAATTTTTACTTATATTTATCCGCGTTATCACGGGACAATAATCTAGTTTAATATATAATAAAAGATGGGCCTTAAATGTCACATTGCGAAATAAGATCCTTTGGATTGATTAATCTATTTGATTTCAGCCGTTAGATCAGATTGATGATGTCATCAAAGATTATATTCATTTACACCCTCTGACAATACATAATTACATTTTCTATTTCCTTCCATATACACTTAAATAGATAATTCTAATTTACTTATAAATCGCTTAATTTGAACTATGATTTACCTTATTGTTATTCTAAAATCTCCTAATACAAAGTATCAAAACATGTGTATAAATGTAAAGGTGTATATGTTATTATAACTATAAACATATGTAAACGTAAAGATATATATGTTATTATACGTGTAAAATTGTGTTTTCATAATAATTTAATATCTAAATAAAAATAAAATTTACGATTCAATTTTTATCGTTATCCACGCTATCACGAGACAATAATTTAGTTAGTATCTAAAGATAAATCCATATCATGAAAAATATGTCAAAGTCTTTGGTGGAAAAAGTTGA
This sequence comes from Senecio squalidus, assembly GCA_910822075.1. Taxonomy (NCBI): domain Eukaryota; kingdom Viridiplantae; phylum Streptophyta; class Magnoliopsida; order Asterales; family Asteraceae; genus Senecio; species Senecio squalidus. The sequence continues at coordinate 29,738,714 of CAJVGC010000590.1, read as the reverse complement.
AGATGAAATGCAAGTTCAGTACACGATGTGCGTACTACATTGACTAAATATCAATATATCTCAAAAAGGATTTGGATAATTAAAAAAACATTTTGATAGTGATATATGAGAAAAAGTTAAAAGGACAAACAATTAATTATTTCGTAATTTAGAGTAAGTTACATACTTTCTACCCCGTGTATGCAAATGTGTCCACTAACATCCTAAACTTCAATATTTATACTAATTTTTATTTAATTCTTGTTTCATTCAATATTTGGTTTTTGTTTTCGATATTGTTAGCAAGTATCGCATGTAACTTCACAAAACTCACAAACCGACTTTTTTTTATAAACTTTTCATTAAGCCGGAGAATGTTGAACATGGAAGGCAAATAAATAAAGAGTAAGAGAGTAATACTGATAAGGGGCTAATAAGATTGCAACAATGGTGTTCCATTAGATGGTTTAACGATTTCTCCAAATTTAGATGAATACAACTCATAAGTATGTTAGCAGCGGCGGAACTTGAACAAAGTCGTTGGAGGGGCTACAAATATGAAGTCGAAAATAAATAAAGGTTTTTGTTACATATAAATCAACTGAAATTTTATTAAAAAAAAAAACATAAAAGAAAACATAAAATTATTGAACCTCATAAAAAATAAAAATAAGTTAACATATAATAAATTATATCATAAATATAGTACTTGAAGTGATTCTAATTAATTTTTGTAGGGATTAAAGTGAAAATTTGAAATAAAAGATAAAAGGAATATGGGAAGATTTATGATTTGCATGTTTGCTAATCGGGATGTTCACTATTCGGATAAAATCGAATTATCCATTTGAACAATTTGGATCGGACTATATAGTTTGGTATTTTGGATTTATAGATCGGATTGGACCAAACCGAATTAGTATTTTGGATTTTGGATCGGTTTTTGGTTCATATAGAAAAACCGAATAACAAATTATTTTACTTAATATTCCATATATTATAAATATATACGTCAATATTTTATTAGTTTATTCAAGTATATTGGTTTTATTCATTAAATATTAGTATCATTTTTATTAGGTATCAATGAATTAGTGACATTTAACAACATTCTCAATTTTTCCTCTTATTTTACAAACACTTTATTTCGATACATTTGCACATAAGTGTCGTTGTAATTATTGTGATATACATTTAGATAGCGATACAAAACCGAAGTTTAAAACCGATCCAACCGAATAGTAATTTGGTTCGGTTCGGATCTTAAATTTATTTGGATGATTCAAATTCATATTTCAGAAACCGAAATCCAATCGGATTCATCTATTTGGATCGGATTAAATCGATTCATCCAAACGAACACCCCTATATGCTATTAATATGACATATTTATTTGAGAGGTTTACTGCATGTAAGCAAATAAAGGAAACTAATTATCCTATTAACACGGTAAATTAACGTTACTAATCCAGAATTAACGTTTACTACATATAAGAAAAATGTATATAAACATATTTAATTTCGGATAAATGGATGAATCAATGGATGAAAAATCATCATCAATATCCAATCTACTAAACATCCATATCCATATCCATTATTTATCCACTTACGTCATCCATATCCACCAATAGTGGAGCGGATCGAATGGATATCCATTGGATCGGCTGTGAATCGTCATCTCACATGTTGAGTATTTTTGTTTCTAAACCCCAACGCACACCCGTATATCTTTAATCATAGGTGTGCAACGGTTCAAACCGTTTTAGATCAAACTAAGTTAAGGATAAACTAAAATGGAAGTACTCTAACACCAAAATGGATTGTGAACCAAACAAAAACTTTCAGACTAGTTGTTAAAGTAATTTATGGTTTAAGATGCATTTTTTCTTCTTCCTAAAATAGTATATCTTGGGACCCTATATTTCCATAATCATATATTTCTTGAATCGTAATAAGATGAATGATTGACATCCTCTCATATTATAGTTATACATTGATATCCTACACACATATTTTATTTTTAACTTTTATATCCCATTTTTATCTTAATAAATAAGACCCGTAAGGTGTTTGTGAGGGATCATAACCCTCATGGTTGAATGCAACATATAACCTCAGTTGTCGTCCCCTGATTAAGCCTTCAAGATCTAAAGCGTGATGGTTGATCAATAATCCAAAAGGGGTGTTTAGTTACGGTTGTGTGATGATGAATATGATGAAATGAAAAGAGCGTTTGGTTAAGTTCCTAATATAGATAAAATGAAAAGAGGTTGTGTGATGCTCAAGATGTAGAGGCTTTGATGTTGAACATGAAATCCAATGAAGTTTTTTTTTTTTTTTTTCCAAATCAATTTTCACATATACGAAAGGTAGTAAGTGATATTTTTCGTAATTACACACGTTTGAATAAATTATTAAGTTTATTACCCACTCTAATATTTTCCATAATATATTTCATATCTTTAGACAAATTAATAAGTAATATGTGTTTTAATGACATTTACCGAATGATCTTAATCTTAAGATGACACTCGTTACTTAACTTTTCTGTTCTTATTACATATAAGAATGGTGATGTTTATCAAGGAAGAAACATCCATAAAACACGTAGGGGATTCAATATCTAGAAAAGTCTAAAAACTTATTAATAAAATTTTTATTTTATAGAATATATAAAATTAATTTAAATATATCATTTTTTACCCCTTTTAAACAGACACGTAAAGATATCTATTCATGCCCCCTTTTTTTTTTGGAACAACAAAGATTTAATAAAACATGGCTCAAGAGAAAAGAGCCATGAAACAAAAATACAACAGTTTATAAATACAAAATAAAAACCACACTTAAAAAAACACCCCGAAAAAGATAGCAACACAACTACAAGGAGGAGCAAAAAACAGATGATTGACGTATTGAATCTAAGAAGACAGTTTAGACAAACTTTTGTACACCGACTAGAAAATCTGCAATAAAAAATATCTTTGGCCCATAAAAAAGATTTCTTATAAACTGAAAATCTCTAGCTGATCGGATTAGCGTGAACAATTTTGTTTCTCTATTTCCATATAGTCCAGAACATAACTAAACAAACGCCATGAATTACTTTAGATCGTGCCCCTTTAAAGTCTTTAAGTTCATTCAATGATGTTAATAAAAACACACATTATTAACTCTTTATTTAAAACTTCTTTTTTTACAAAGCTTACAAAATTTCTTTATAACACTATTGACTATGTTTCAAAATTTGATGATATCATAGCCTTCCTAACAACTTTTCTTCGAAAAAGCTGATTAAGTTTGTGTTAAGTGGTACTTTTTCCTTTCGATCCCTAATCTTACAAATACAACGGCCAACGTAACAAAACAGTATATACATGAACTTTTGATGAGCGAATAAAAACATAAATAAACAAAACAAGGTGGGATATACGAAATCAATAGGGAGAGTTAAAGATTGGAGGCTAGGGTTTGTTAATCAAATCAAAAGATTTACAAAGAAAGATGATTAGACTTTTTATTAGTAGGGTTAGCTAATTAAACAAATATAAACCCCAATCTCATTCCTAAATTCCAAAAAGTAAAAAATCTTTCCCTTTTATAAAATACCCCCCAAACCCCCAATCTCTCCAAAACCTTACCAATCATACTAAATATTCAATTTTTCCAAATACCCAATTCAAATCACTCTTTTTTCCATCCGGGTTTTCAATAATTGTCATAAATTTCCAACCTTTTTTTCATTCTTGAAAAATAATGAGGAAAAGAGAGAGAGAAAACCCATGTGGGATTTGTGGGCACTATCACAAATATGAAGAAGGTGAAGTTTGTGGGATTTGTGGTCACCGGAAACCTGTCGGAGTTGAGAATTCTTTGATTCAAATTTCGGCTTTTCCGTCGGAAATCTTGCCGGAGTTTCTGTATCTTGGTAGTTATGATAACGCTTCTAGGTCTGAGCTTCTTAAAACACTTGGGATTTCTCGTGTTCTTAATGTAAGTTTCTTTTTATTGTTCATCGATTCGATTATCGGTTTTTTTAAGATTTAGGATTTGCTATTGATTTGATCTCTATGTTTGTATTGGTGCTCATTGTTGTGAAGTATCAATTTTCGGTTTAGGTGTTTAGTTAGTGTTGGCATAATCTTGCTTAAAGGTTAGTTAAAAGATGTTTCCTTTTGTGTAAGTTTTACTAATATGTTATTGATACTTTGCGCGGTCCCTTGTTAAGAAGATTAATAATATGATATTTGGTGGCAACTTTACTAAAAAGCTTTTTTGGTGCAGACCGTGTGGTAGAGTCATATGTATTTACATTATCGGTGGTTATAGGTTTTTTTTTCTTCTTATCATTGGAAATGGGAGATTATTTATTGTGTAAGACGCTTTATGTGTCTTAACGTTTACATTCTATTGATATCATTCTCAGTCTCTAGTCTTTAATTGAAGGTCATCCTTAGTTCCATACTGATTGATATACTCAGTATATGTTTTATTAGAGATAGTAAGCTAATGATGTTTAATGTTACATAGTACGTAATGGTGTTTTCTACAAGTAGTCAAAAGTTTTACTTTTATAAAAACAGTTCATTGTTTAAGTTTAGGACAGAGTATTGATGTATCGACAGAAAGATGAATGAGGGGTTATGGAGATGGTTTTGGTCCCTGATTTGAAAGTTAGAATTTGGGGGAGTTTATTTATGGTGTCGAAGATTGATGTTTACGCTATGATAAGAATGCATGAGATGTTACGTACTTACAAGAATTAAACGTACCTACTAATTATAAGTTGGACAAAAAAGAGTTGGTGACTGTTGATACTCGGAAAAAGTATTTCCCATGACTTTAACGTTGTATCAACTTCAAGATAACTTAAGCTTTCTAAATTTTAAAATTATGTGTAATACTTTTCAAATAGCATTTGAATACGTATCAAATTCTTCTGAAGGTGACATACAAATGTTCAAACTTGTGAAAAATACTTTTTCCCCCTAATTTTTTGTATTAAAATTGTTTAAGTTATTATGGAGGTTAATATGAACTAATGTCAGAAGAAAAAAGATGTCAAATTTTATTTAAAAGGAAGGTTTGATAAATGATAGACAAACCGTTAATTAACATTTATTATTTTTCATTTAAGTTAATGTTAATTCTAACGTATTTCATTTAAGTTATGTTTTAACAAAATTAAGGTAGGTTGAGTATAGATAATCACCAACACTTTGTTGTCCGACTTATTATTAGTAACTTAGTTTGATCCTTGTCGCTACATAACAGTATCTCATGCATTCTTATCGTTTCAGTATTTACATGTCACTACGTAAACATATACTTCAACATCATAAATATCCCCCACATCTATAACTTTTAACCAAAACCATCTCAAAATCCCCCATTCAACTTTCTGATAAAAAAATTTAGTTGTACAACTACAGTTCTTCGGCTTTAATTGTATGACAGAAACAGTGTCTTTTGATGTATTAACTTATTGACCGTTGATCATTTTATGACTGAAACATTTATTACTAATTTGCAGTCCTATCTATGAAAGATCTGAAATAATTAGTGATTATTTTATCTGTTTTGCAGACTGTGCCCGCTTGTCAGAATCTCTACAAAAACTCATTCACTTATCACTGTCTTCCCGATAGCCCAACTCTAGCATTCGATGATGCAGTTGAGTTTCTAGGTATGTATGCTACATGATATATATGCTTATTTAGTGATGAATAATCTTTTATATATACAAAGTAAATAAGCAATATAACCGTTTGTAAAGTAACATTAAATACTGTTGATATATTCATGATGTTAGTAATACTTGAGTGGTAACTAAATTAATTGGTAATCCGACCAGTTCTTATATGTTTGGATGTGATATAGTTTAAATCTTTTATGCTATTTAATATTTCGTCGGTTTAATTTTTCATAGCACTTGCCAGTGCTATAACTACTATAATGTCGATAACATTATCATTTGATAATTTTTTAGTCTTATGTTGGATATTATATTAGTTAATCTACGTACTTGTTTGGAATGTTTTAATTTTAATATTAAACTTGGTTTACAGAGCAATGTGAACAGGATAAAGCAAAGGTTCTTGTTCATTGCATGTCAGGAAAAAACAGGTGAATTCTTGCTACAAACCGTAAATATATCGCATGTTTAGAAACAAAAAAATGCAAAGTATGCTGGTTTGAAATGTAGGATCAATGCTTTTAATTGCTGTTGTAATTTTTGAGAATTGTGATGAATTGCTCGTATTTTAATCCATGAGAAAATTGTTTGTATATTGTTTGATAGATCGCCAGCTGTTGTAATGGCTTATTTAGTGAAGAGCAGAAAGTGGGCTCTTGATCAGAGTTACCAATGGGTGAAAGAACACAGACCGCCTGTTGACATAAATCCAGGTATATATTTAACTCAAGAAGTACACAATTATTATTGTTAAATTACGTGTATTTGAGGTTTCACATTAATTTCTCGTGATATTAGAGAGTTGTGTGCATTCTGAAACTGATTATGTTGTATAGAATAATCAAAATAGTTATCTACTTGAATAAAGCGGAGCGCAAGAGACGGTGTTCGGATGTGCTTCTGTTACTTGAAGTTATAATCCGCGTTATTTGAGTGACTAGGAAATTTTGTAAAATGTGAATTAAAGTAACTAATAAATAAATTGATCAAACTGACGTTCTTATATAAAGTTTAAAACACATCTTTATAATAATCATATTGTATGTAAATACATTTAAATGATGGTTATAGAAATATTTGTCGTCTATAAATTATTATGCATAAGGAGGCCTCCCAACGATATTAAATTTGATTTCCTTAATACCCAATCCGACAAAGATAAGATTAAAACAACCATAGTTTTAGACTAATATTCATTGTTTTGATAGCTAGTACGGAAGTGATTACTTGTTTCAAATCTTACGAATCTTTTTTGTAGGTGTCATGCAGCAGCTACAAGAGTACGCACAGAAGATTCAGGGTACATTGGAATCCAGTGGTGGTGCTCCGCCACAACTCTCAGCTGGTGGAGCCCCCTTTAGCTTTGGTTTTACGAACCCAGCCAACGTTCCACCAGCCTTCCCAGCTTTCAACACCACTGCAACCCCCTCCATTTTTGCCCGTTCGGACATTCCTCCACCAAACGAGTTTACTTTTGGAGCTGCTGCTGACACACAACAGAATCTCGTATCATCTGGGGCAAGTTCCGTGAATCCAAATGCTACTGATGTGTCAATGGATGGGTCTTAAATTGATGTCTTTGTTCTTTCTAGGGTTTCTTTTGATTTCGGTTATTTATGCAAATCTTATGAGAAGCCATGAATGATATGTTGAGTTTGACGTTGACGTTGACACAAGGTGGTGTCACCTGAGAATGTAAATGGTGAATTGAAAACTTTTGGCTTGTTAGACCTCACAGAGCCTGTATTAGAAGGCGAGCACACCTGAGATTTTCATTTTATTAGGGCTACCCTTTTAAGCTTCCATTTATTTTTACATTTACTCCTAATTTTGCATTTTGAACTCTTATCTGCTACACCATACTTATCCTGTTTAGGCTAGCGTTGCACATGAGCCCAGATGAGTTCAAACCAGGAGGCTCAATGACCATGGTCATTGAGCCTATTGGTCCTTTTTTGGTTTATTCATTTTTTGTTTAGTCAAGGGTTTTCTTGTAAAGTCAACTAGATCAAGTTTTTTCGAATTTTCCCCAAAGGAAAGTCTGGAAACGAAGCAGCAAATCCAATTAGAAGAGAAAGCGAATAGAGTGGTACTACGACTTTCGGCTATCAACTATGCCTTTTGGGTCTCATGTATCGTTTGTCACTAAGACGTGATGACTGAGGGGATGTCGTCATAGAGTGAGATAGAACAATGACAGAACTTATAAGGATCGGACTGATGAGAGACAAAAAAGTTATAAGCGTTTAAGGTTTTAACTTTTTAAATTTTATTATTATTATTAAACATTAAACTATTAATTTATCTGTTTGTAAGGATTGACAAAATTGCCAATTGCATAACCGAAAAAGCGATTTCTAGTTCGGTTATGGTTAAAAAACAAACCTTAAACGGATTGGTTTGCACTCAGTTTATGCAACCGTGAACACCACTAGATCAAATGCCAAGTCCAAACATGATTTTTCTATCTTTTCGTCTTCATGATTTGCCTTCGAACTTAGGTTCAGAGCTCGAATAGCTCACCCGCTCTTGACTAAACAAGCTAGATTTGAGTTCCATTCAAGAGCCCAGCAACGTTAGATTTGTGTGATTGTGAGTCGCGATTAAACTTAAAAAAACTCAATATAAGCCCGGAACTTGCTCAAATAGTTCAAGTGGCTTAGATGGTACATTGAATCAGTGAGATTCGAGATGGATAGTTTGACAGTCACATCTCCTTTTGTCTTAATTTAAGAGCTTAATAAAATTCGACTCCTTGAATCAAGTTCAAACTCGGATAACTCAATATAAGCTTAAATATTACTAGTCCCAATCTATATTATTTACAATTTATACAAGGCTCAAGTAGAATTTGAATTAAGTTATTATAATCCTAAGCTCTCCTCATTATATGTTATTAGCTTATTTTTTACTTGTACAAGCTTTTAATTCAGAAATTGTTTTTGTGGTTAAAAACTGGTTTTCTTACAGCAAATAAAAATCAAACTTGTTACCTTTTATTTGTGAGAAGTTTATCCAATTTTAAATCGTCATCGGAACAACTTCGGAAGGAATAATTTATAAATTGTCGAAATAACGACTTAAGTGTAACTTCACGCGAGTTCAAGTGACAGTTTGTGTACATTTGTTGTAAAAAGTTGCTCCAATGGTCAAGTTAGAGGTGAAAACCGAAAACCGGTTTTTTCGAAAACCGAAACGTCAACCGAAACCGGTTTGTAGGAAAACAGGTTATGAAAAAACCGGAACCGGTTACCACCGGTTAAATATTTTTTGAGAGAGCGGTTTTTTTCGGGTTTTTGACCTGTTAAAACGGGATAATTTTTTTTTAAATATCCGTTAGAAAAGTTAACTAGCCGTTAGAAGTTACCGTTAGTGACCGTTAGGAGCGTTTTTTTCCACCTTTTTTGAGTTTTTTGGCACCTCTAAATTGCCTATAAATACTTCTACTAGCTTATGTTAAAATCACACCAAAAACTCAAGTATTCTTCTCTCTAAATCACCAAAAACTCGCATTCTCGCTATATATATATACTTTTTTTTTCTTCTGAAAACACACAATCACAACTATTCTTCTCTCAAAATGGAAAACTCACAATCACAACAAGCTTCCGCTAGTAGCAATGTTCGAAACATCAAAGTTTACACAAATGAAGATATATCGCAAATTATACAAACTACTCGTAACAAGGAAATTTGGGCTCATTTCGATTTGTGCATGATGAAAGACGGGATGGAAAGAGCACGTTGCAAGAAGTGTGGGAAGTTTTTAGGCTCTAATTCAAACACAACACTAAGAACTCACAAAAACGTGGCTTGTAAAGCGATTAGTCAAGAAGCATCACAATCGGAACTTGGTGCGGATGGGAACGTATTTATATACGATAATGATGCCCTTCGAGAAGCATATACGAAGTTTGTCATTCAAGAGGGGCTTCCATTGAACCACTTCGACAACCAACGACTTACGAAAATTATCAAACAAAGGCTACAACCGCGATACAAACAAGTAAGTCGTACTACCCTTCGAAACGATGCATTTAAATATTGGGAAAAATCTAAAAATAAAATAATTGAGGGTTTTCGAAACTATAAATATGGGGTAAATATTACTTGTGATGTTTGGACCGCACCACATGGTATTATTTAGCCGTTACGGCCCATTGGTTTCATGATGACCAAAATCTTAAATCTTGGTTATTGAAGAAACGTACAATTGCTTTTAAATTGTTTGGTTATCCACATACGAGATGTAATTTGCGAAAAATATTAAATGACACACTACTTGAATATAGTTTAGATGATAAAGTTTTTACAATTTCACTAGATAATGCGTCAAATAATACTAAAGCGATGAATTTACTAAAATTACGTATAAAACCACTTTTAGATGACGCTTTTTTTCATTCTCGTTGTGTTGCTCATCTTATAAATTTGTCCGTGCAAAGTGCATTATTAATATGTGATGGTTTACGTCAAAAATTTAGGAAATTATTAGTAACTATATATAGTTCGAGTAACGAACGACAAGCTAATTATAAAGGTTTTCGAAAACAATGTGGTGAACCTCCCCTAGGACCTTGCTATGATAATAATACTAGGTGGAATTTTACCCGCACTATGTTTGAAAATATATTACGACAACGTGATACTTTAGATGCTTTCAATAACATTTTAGTTTTAAAAAATAAGTTCGTACCTATTTTCTCTTGTGAATGGGATCGACTAAAAGAATTAACTTTTTTTTATTAGTTTTTAAAGAGGCTACGACTATATTATCGGGTGTATATTACCCAACTAGCCATTTAGTTCTAAACCAAATTTTTATAATGACCGAAAAATTAAAAGAATTTGAAATGTCCCAACATCGAATTTTTAGAAAAGTGGTTAGAGTTATAAAAAAGAAATTTATAAAATATTATAAATCCTTGCCATTGATTTTTACTTGTTCCGCCGCACTAAATCCTTGTTTAAATGTTGGCGGGGTACAAAGTTTAATGCAATCAATTTTGGAAAATTTAGGCTTACACCTTGACCAAAACCTGTAATATATTCAAGAAAAACAAAATAGATTTGAAAATTATTTTAATGCATTATTTGGTATATATTGCGATAAATATGGTCAACAAAGTGTATCAATTGTTAACACAATGTGGGCGGGAACATCTTCGAGTCAAACTAGTAATCAAAACTTAAATATAAACCTTTATAATGTTTTACTCCAAGACTCTATAAAACGTCAAAGAACATCCGCTCCAACAAGCGAATTGGGACAATATAAGGCTACAAATTTCTTTGTCACTCTCGGTATTGATGGGTTTCAAAGTTTTGACATTTTGGCTTGGTGGAAAGAAAGAGAAATACAATTTTCCATTTTAGCCGCTATGGCTCGGGTTTTACTATCCGTCCAAGCTACGACGATAGCTTCCGAATCGGCCTTTTCCGTTAGCGGTAGAATAATATCGGAAAGAAGGTCAAGACTAACCCTCAAGCCGTGGAAGTTTGTGTATGCTTGAGAGATTACTTGGACAGAGTCGAAATGATACAAAATGTAACAACGTTGGAAGGCCCACTATTTCAAGACGTTGAAGAAGTTATCGAACTAGAAGAAATCGAAATGGGGATTTCACCTACAACTACCGAAGTAGATGAAGGTGAATTTGAAGATTTTGAAGTAAGGAGGAAGAAGAAGAAGATGATGAAAAAGAAGAAGACGACGACTAGTTAAGTGTATTCGGGTGATGGCAATGCCGAAGCTCGATATACTTTACTACACGATCGATTGTATCAAAATTGTAATAAAACTTATGTTTGTGTTTTATATTTTTAGTTGTAATTCTATTATTTAAAATTGAAATAAAAGTTATGTTTATATTTTATATTTTTTCCAATTTAGAATCCGAAAAAAACCAAAAAAAAAAAACCAAAAAAAAAAACCAAAATAAAAAAACCCGGTTCAAAACCGATTCCGAACATTTTTAACTGAAAAAAACCGATTTCAAAAAAACCGTTTTTTTTAACTGGTTTATTTTAACCGAAAACCGACTAAAACGGATTTGTTGCACGTATAGGTCAAGTGATATTTTTATATATTATGGAAACTTTGTTAACACAACACCCTAAGCGGGTTTAATGGGCTAATTTTATTAGCACAATTTCAAGAAAAGATTTTGATCCTTTAAGTTAAGGAGTTGAATAACTTATTAAATCCACATACAGTGGCGGATGCAGTTTACTAAATGGGAGGGCAATTGCCCCCATTGGTCGGAAAAAAATTAGAGAAAACTGGTATAAAATCAGTGCCGCCACGCCTAATTTGTTTAGACTTTTATATGTTTGTCCCCACCCAATTGGTCGAAAAATAATTATGCCCCCCTTATCTCGATTTTCTGGATCCGCCACTGTCCACATGTCATGTCACCCAAACACCTTTTAGCTTAATAGATTATTTGGATTTGGATTTCAGAAAAGTCTGTGCAGGAGTTTTTATAATCGACTTTATTAAACTAACAAGCGAGTAAGTTAATACATATAAGTTTTTCCAAATAAGCTAACCCAAACACCCTATAAGGTCTTGGATATTGTATATATAGTACAAATCCAGGAAATGGGAAAACACTGTTCATAGTGTGTGTACTACACGCGCGGACATTGAGGATAAATACAATTTATTTCAATACATATACAGAAACAACGCGCTGCCACAGTGGTTGGTATCATTGGCTATTAACAGGATGGCGGGGGATCGAATCCTGCTATATGCAATTTTTTCCTCATACATATCAAAAAATGTAACAAACATGCTTCTGCCGGAGCGGTTACTTGGGTGTTTATATACGCGTGGTGCCAGGGGTCGACTCTTGCCTCCATTATTTCTTTTTCTTTATGCCAAAAATAATTCTCTTTGATAAACTTTGTATTTTTTTTCCATGTATTAGCTATTATTTTTAAAATAATTATTATAATTTGTATTAGTCAATATTTATGGATGATGTTCGGTATGCAGAAAATATGATTTCATATATTCTACTAAATGTTTCTAAATAAATAAGTTTGTTCGTCAAAATTTATGGATGATGTGGGTATACGCAAAATATAATGTAAGACATTCAATCAAAATTTAAATTAAATATGTAGATATTAAGACACGCGACAACGCGCGGGCACTCCCCTCGTTTGATACAATTACACCAAAGTTTTGCTTTTTGAACATTTTTATAAGATAGGTGTGGCGTCCTATAATAACATATTATAAGACGAGTCAGTTTTTTCCTCATGCGAGTGGGCCATTGACATGTGAGTTCGGATCCCACAAAGGACAAAAATATGAATAAATACGTGATGTTATGTAATACTTACCTTAAAAAATGTATAGTTCATTTTTATGAAATGATTATTATTATCAAATTTTCTCCTTTATCAAGTAAATGTTTAAATGGCTATGTAAAAAGACACATTTGATTAAATGTTTGAATGGCTATGTATCATTCAATTGTCATTGTTATAGATGCTTATTGTGTAACAATAGGGTGGTCTTGGTCTTTTGTTTCGTTTTGTCAATCTTGTAAAACTTGAGTATTATTAACATGAAATTTTGTTGATTGTTTGATTTGTAAATGTTGTTTTAGGACGAGTCGTCAAACCATGCTATTTGATTATGAAATTCGATCTTATGGGTGTAACTAATAAATAATATTGTAGTAACAATCCTTTCTCCAACAGTTACTGATTATGGAATTCGATCTTATGGATAGTTGATTCAAGTCTATTTAAGACATATATGTATTGATAAATGATACGATTTGTGTATGTGTGTCTGCACGAGCGGTGTATGTCTTCATTCAAAAGATAATAATATTCAATAACAAATACGATTATGGGATGCTTAATAGTTCCTAATATGGGGTATTCATTAACCACTCATTGCATTTTATAATATTCCTTTTCCCATTCCCTTTCCATTTCCTAAAAAGTGTCATGTGATATGACTTATTAGGTCGTTTTTGATGCTACAAACAAAATATATCGACAAAGTGTGTTATAAACCTTTTTTTGACACACCCTTCTTTTTTTACTCACCATGATAACTCGGGACTTGTATACCATTCTTGCCAAGGTTTGGGAAACCTTTTTACTTTATTCTTGATCCAAAAGAATGATAAAACTTGAACTTCCGAGCAAAGGTCTAAACGAGTCACATTTTTTCCTTTAAAAAAAACATTGTTCCATACCCCCAATATGACATACATCGTGGACTATAATCTCTTGCATCGACCGACGCGTATTCAAATTTAAATTCCTCCATTTAAAGATGTTTGACCAACCTACATATACCCATTTACACCGGGTAAAACAATGCTCGGTCGTTTCAATCGCATCTAAGCAACAAGGACAAAGAAGCGAATCCAAATCAATACCCGTATGATCTAATATTGATCTTGGTGGAACCCTCCCAAGTCGAAGACACCACATAAACACGTTAACTTTTCGTGGAAGATATTTAATCCATTGAGTTTCTCGAGCCGCTTCATCTCCTTTCAACAACTTCTCGTCTACCATTTCCCTTAGAATCTTGACTTTGAAGTCACCACTTTCTTCTAAAAACCATCTCCATCTACCTTTCTTACTTTGAATAAGCTTTACATTGTTAACAAGGTTCAACATTTCATCAAAAACCGTAACCGCCCTTCCTCTAGAAACCATCTTCATCTATCTTCTTTAAGTTACTTATATAAGTATGCAATATATGATTTCATTCCATATTAAAGAAAACCTTATATGATCTATGTGACTCAAA
>CAJVGC010000590.1:29672059-29724143 GCA_910822075.1 Senecio squalidus | reverse complement strand
CGCATCATCGTCGTGCATCGGAATACGATCAAACCGAGGTACAACGCAGGTGGAGCCTGGAAGGACATCGCAGGTTGAGCTGGCAAAGTACCTGAAAAACAACAAAAGATCAAGGTTAGGTTAGTAGACTCCCCTGAGTGGGAGCGTCCTTTGCAGGTGGATCCTGATCCTAGCAGGACCGAGGCAGATTCGCCTTGATGACCCGTCCTGAGGATCCGCTGCCCTTGATCACCGGAGCTCAAAGAGAAAGAGCACCGGCATCACCACCATCATCAGTTTTTTAGCTTAATCATCGTGTCATCTTTCGTTCATCGTCCTTCGCATCATCATCATCCTTATCTTCCTTTTGAGCTTCATCCTCTTCTTCGTCGTCCTCATCATCATCATCGACTTCTCCTTTTCTCTCTCATCTAGCAGCTCATCAAACGCTCATGAAGTTTTATATTCTCCCCGAACCACCTTAACATCGTTCTCAAAAGCAGCAAGCCTCTTCTCCAAAGTTGCAATCTTAGCATCTCGAGTTTTCACCTGTCCTTCGAGCTGCGTTATCCTCTTTTCATTCTCACTCAGTGAACCCTTGAAGGAAGCAAGCTGAGTCTGCATCTGACTCACCAGATCACTTAAGCCAACAGTGATCTGTGGTCGAGAAGAACTACCTGTGGAGTGTAAAGTACCACTGGTGGAGTGAAAGTGAATGTAGGGGTGGAGGAGGAGTAGTGATAACCGGTGGAGGGAGTGTAAGTATGATTGGAGGTGAGGAGGCTGTGGTGGTGGTTTGCCTTGACCTCTTCACCAAAGGTTGTTCTGGAGGAACCTCTGAGAAGTAGTAAGGGATGGGGCGCTTGATCGCTGATATAGGTGAAGATGGCCCAAATGCACCAGGTTGAATACCCACGAATTCTGCTGATTTCATCCTGACAGCACGAACTGCTTGGGAGGAAGGAACAACAACTGCCGGTTCCTTAAACTACACCCTTGGTAACCTTTCCCTTACCTTTAACTCCCCCTTCGAGAGCAGTACCCAATAAAACAACCCCTGCCTTCGTGGCTTTCTTCAAGAGCCGATTATATTCTGTCATAAATCGACTGCCAAAGTCTTCTTGAGAACTTCCAGGTCACTGAATTTCTGCTTCAGCTCTTCGGATCGGAGATCTCAACATGTCCTCCGATCATCGTCGCTTCAGCTCTCTCATCGCCTGACAGGAGCCTCTGAATCAGATTCATCAACAAGAATAATCTCTGCATTTCTTTACCCTTTGCCTTTTCTGACACACCCTCAGATTCAACGACTTTCTTCCCTTTACCCTTCTCTGTCTCTTACTTGTAACATCCTCAGTCTCGGTACTACCGATTTGGAAGATCTCCTAATCTCGTCTGCTTTGGGAGTCAGGAGTAATCAAATCATCAAAAGCGTTGACCGCTGGTGTTTGAAAATCAGCATCTAATCAAAGGCACCCTGAAGTTCCAGCTCATCACCCCTCTGCAGTCAGCAAAGACAACGGGGGTTTATCTGCTTGCCTTGCCGAACGGACCGTCATAAGAAGATCCGGTAAGAGATGATCAATCATCAAGGTCACAAAGCGAGGGTATTGATCGAATGTCCGCTTCTTATCCTCCAGATTCCAAAGCATATTGTTGAGTATAATCAGGTGTATACTGGTGGTTGAAGACCAGAGACACCACACGATTGACCCCCTTCGATCCAGGACATCATACCCCCTTCCACTTAGACATGCACTGAATGAGTGTGTGCATGAGAAAGCGGTAAAGTACCGGCATCTGAGACTTCAAGAACTGGAGAGAGTCTAGACGTCCAGTGTACCCCATCTTCTTGAAGGACCCAAAGATCACTTTCTCTGGCAGTAGATCGGTAGCGTCAGCAGAATCATTGAATTGAAGTACCGTCCTGATCACCGCTTCAGTAACGACGACCGGAAATCCCCGCACCATGGAATCTATGGAGGGTGGAGACACCGTCGTGTTGATTCTCGCGTTCTTCCAGAACTCAGTAATAAGATCACAGCTTCAACTTTGGAGTCAACTCGGAGGGCATAAGCAATCGGGCTCGAATCAAGTAGTTGATAATCCCCTCGAACCCGGGCCCTTTCACGGCAGAAAGTAGTGCTACCGAATTATGCCTCTTGATGGCAACATCCGTCTTAGGAGCTTTAGGTGCCATTCTACACAAAAGATAACAAAACTCGCACAAAAGTTAGTACACGCACCAAAACTACTAAAAGACATTGTAAACAACATCCTAGACGTGCATAGACTACTTTTGAGTGAAATGGGGCTACGCTGCAATCGTTAGAGTCCATTACGTTAAGCAAATTGAATTTGCAAAAACAGACGTGAATCTGTTGACAGTTACGCGCCCGTAACTGTATAGTTACGCGCGTAACTTGTCTTACGTAATAGATTTTTGAAAAATTTGGGCAGCATAACTGGACAATTTAACGGTCGAGAACAATTTTTCTTTAACAATTACGTGCACGTAACAGGGAGTTACGTGCACGTAACTGAAGTTACGTGATAGTTATGACCAGATCAAGTCAAAGTTACGTGCACGTAACTTGGTAATTACCTGCACGTAATAAAGAGTTACGTGCACGTAATTAAGAATTACGTGCCCGTAACTGGTTCAACCCTCCGTTTTCTTACGCTCAATAAAACTCAAAATACGCTATGGTTTTTATCTTAAAATCAGTTCAATAGCTATATTTCGAGTCACATTAGTCTTTACACTACACCATTTTGACAATACATGTAGACAGATTAGGCAAAAACACGATTTTTAGGTTAAAACCAAAAAATTACTTTAGAACTGCGATTTAGGCCGAAAAACTATAATCAAACTCTTCCATAATGCTCGAAATCATGTTTATGATGTTATTAAATCATCAATTTCAAGTTTCTTTAACTGATTTTGGGTCCTTGATGATTATCTACCCAAACCGAGACTAAAAACCATCCAAACACCCCTGAAAATTCGAAATTAGGTCGAGATGAACATACCGTGGTGATTAGATGATGATTCCGAGACTAAACAAGGATAAATCGAGCAAAGATGGATGCAAAATCGCCAAATCGCCACACAGAGAAAGAGGGTTTAAGAAAAGAGGGTTTTTGAAAATGTGTGATACAACAGTGACATCAGCCCCTTATATACCCTCTCTCTTTTCTCAGTTACGTGCACGTAATTAAGGATTTACGTGCCCGTAACTTCTGAGTTACGTGCACGTAACTTCTCAATTACGTGCACGTATCTCCCAGATACGTGACACAGTGTTTTTCGCGCGTTTTTTCGATTTTAAACTTGTTTTAATTCACGTTTTTCTCTTTAGACTATTACCGAATGATAGAAAACAAGTTTTTAACCTTTAAACTCTTTCCAAGAGATAAAAACGATGATATACTCAAACCTTTACACTTTATCTCGAGATAAAGAGCCTTTACACTTGACGGGAAGGCATATGATCAGTCGAGCATGTTTAAGCACTCGGAGCCTTCCAATCGTCAAGAATGCTTCCAGAAACCGTCTATCCAGGAGGACGTGATCCATAATGCATATGTAAGCTTATATGTTTCCTCCTGTCACTGCAAATCACTTAAAAGGCACGAGAACCGTAAAATTGAAAAGAAAAGCTATAAACCTAAGAAAAGTTAAAATCTTTTTGTATTTTTAATTTTAAAGGACTTAGATATTAAACTACAACTTAAACCAAAAATCTTTTTGAATTTTTTTTAATTTTAAAAGAGTTAAGTATTTACAAAAAAAATAGTGGTTCGTGTCAAGCGATTTCTAAAATGGTGAGACGGTTTAACTTGATCAGTTCTTCAAATCGCCCCTTATGAAAAGCTTTAGTCAAAAGATGATCCTCGGTGGCGATTTGGAGTAACGTGATCAAGTTCTTATCATAGCAATCCCGAATGAAATGAAAACGAATACTGATATGTTTCGTTTTCGAATGTTGCACCGGATTGCGTATGATGCACACTGCTGCCGTATTGTCTATATTAATAGGGGTGCGAGAAACAATCAAACCATAATCACGAAGCTGATGCTGGATCCAAAGAACCTGAGCACAGCAACTTCCCGCTGCAATGTATTCAGCTTCCGCAGATGATAAGGATACCACGGTTTGCTTCTTGCACTGCCACGAGACTAGACGCGATCCAAGGAACTGACATCCACCAGTCGTGGACTTCATGTCAGAATTGCAACCCCCATAATCAGAATCCGAATACGCCGTCAACTCGAAGTCTTGATCGTCATAGGGATACCAGAGACCCAGAGTTGGTTTCCCCTTGAGATAACAGAGAATCCTCTTCACGGCCTTCAGGTGACATGCCTTAGGCGCAGCTTGATAGCGCGCGCACAAAGACACGACAAAAGTGATATCCGGACGAGACGCTGTAAGATACATGAGTGAGCCTATCATCGATCGATACAGCTTCAGATCTACAACATCATCGTGGAGTGCTGGACCAAGTTTGTGATTGACCTCGAGAGGAGTGCTAACCGTTCTACAGTCTAGCATCTCGAAACGGGTCAATATGTCTTGCACATACTTGGTCTGGTGAATATAAATTCCTTTCTTCGACTGCTTAACTTGCAAACCCAAAAAGAAGTTCATTTCCCCCATTGCACTCATCTCGAACCTTGACGTCATCAACTTCTCAAACTCTTTACACATAGAGTCATCCAACGACCCAAAAATGATGTCGTCGACGTATATTTGGACCAGCAGCAAGTGTTCATTCCTTTTCTTCGTGAACAAAGTTTGATCAACTGTACCTCTTGCAAACCCGTTGTTTGTCAAGAAGTCAGAGAGCGTTCCATACCAAGCTCTCAGGGCCTAGTGGAGACCATATAAGGCCTTGTTTAGCTTGAAAACGTGATCAGGATGTTCGTAATCCTCGAAGCCCGGTGGCTGAGCGACATAAATGTCTTCACGAATCTCGCCATAAAGGAACGCGCTCTTCACGTCAAGTTGATAAACCTTGAACCGTCTGTGGGAGGCGAATGCAAGGAATAGCCGAATGGATTCCAAACGAGCAACTGGTGCGTAGACTTCATCGTAGTCTAGACCTTCAACTTGTTCGAAACCTTGAACAACTAAACGGGCTTTATTCCTCACAATCTCGCCTTTATCATCTTTCTTAATCTTGAATACCCACTTCGTCTTCAATATCTTTTCTCTCCTTTGAGCTTTAACCCTTTCCCACACATGCAGCTTTAGAAACTGTTGAAGTTCCTCTTGCATAGCTTCTACCCAGAACGGATCATCTAGTGCAATGATGACGTTCTTTGGATCTATTTGGGATAGAAAGCATGCTTCGAAGACTTCCAGAAGTGCGGGACTTGCCACGAATTCATCCACGTGTGCAGGACGTTTCTTTCTCTCGCTGATCTCCTCGGAGAGATGACATTTTCAGCCTCATTTCTTTCTACAGCACCTTCATTTTCTTGTACACCTTCTTCCTGATTAATCACATTTTCCACGACCTGAGGTGGAATTTCTGCTTCATTAGGAGGTGGAGCTGGATTCGAGACATCAGCAGTAGAATGTTGAGGAGCACTTTCGATGTCATTAGATTCCTCTTCATCACTTTCTTCAATCTGAGCTGCGGAGTCTTCAAAAGCGGCGTTATCACTCTCTGAATCTTCTGATGCAGCTTCTGATGCAGTTTCTGATGCAGTTTCGTAGACTGGTGAATCTGGCCGAGTCGGAGCTTGTAGAATAGATGGAAGATCAACGACGACCTGAATCGGAATCGGACCAGATGAAGTGGACGGTGATGCATCTTCGCTTTGAGGGTGAAACTGATCAAAGAATGTATCATCAATTCCTCCCCCTTGCATCACGACCGCTTCATTTCTTGCAACCGGAATGGAGGCACTAGGATAATCAAGGTTGAAAGACTGAAATAACGAGTCATAGTCGAAGAAGTGTTCCGGACCATCACCAGGTGTAGCTGGAGTATACCGAAAACAAGTCACCTCATACGCTTCTTCAATTGTGCCCGTGGTCTTATCAAATACTCGTCTACTTGGAGACTCTGTCGAATAACCGAGAAAGTATCCAGGATGCGTCTTTTCACCAAACTTGGAGATCCTTTCCTTGGTGATCATGATCTCACAAGGGCATCCGAATGGCTCGAGGAATTGCAGATTCGGCTTCCTTTTATTGATCAGTTCGTAGCTCGTATTGTTATGACGTTTGACCAAGGAAACCCGATTGAGAACATAGCACGCCGTATTGACTGCTTCGGCCCAGAATGATACTGGCAGTTTAGAATCCGAAAGCATTGTACGAGCCGCTTCGATGAGAGTTCTATTCTTCCTTTCTGCAACTCCATTTTGTTGCGGAGTTCGAGGAGCGCTGTACTGGTGAGAGATACCCTTAGATAGACAAAACAGCTCCATGTTGTTGTTCTTGAACTCCGTGCCATTATCGCTCCGAATAGATCTGACCTTTAACTCGAGAAGGGTTTCTAGTCGAAGAAGGAGAAACTTTAGTCGTTCAACTGTTTCATCCTTCCTCGCTAGGAAGAAAACCCAAGAGAATCTCGAGTAGTCATCCGTGACTACCAAACAATATGATTTGCCTCCCTTACTCTTTACACTTACAGGACCGAAGAGATCCATGTGAAGTAATTCCAGTGGAGCCGAGATGGAGTTCACAAGCTTTGACGGATGCGATTTCTTATGTTGCTTCCCCTTTACACATGAGACACATGAGTCGTTCATCGCAAAGCTCAGTTTTGGAACCCCGGTAACAAGCTCGTGCTTCACCAGATAATTCATCCTTCGGAAGTTAATGTGCGCCATTCTTCGATGCCACATGATTGACTCCCGCTCCGAAGCTTTAGACACCAAGCACAGATGCTCCTCGCTTGATGTAGCATTAGACATATCAAGATAGTAGATGTCGTTGACTCTCGGAGCTCGAATCAGAACCCAGTAAGGATCAATCACAAAGCCTTCTCGTAGAATCATACACTCCTTGCTCGTGAGCAGAGTAGAGAACTTCTGATCGCAGACTTGCGAAACACTTAGCAGATTATGCTTTAACTCTTTAACGTAGTTGACATTTTGAAAAGACACTACGCCGTTAGAGATACTTCCTTTCCCCGTTATCTTTCCACCCTTTTCCCCCGCAAACAGGACATTGCCACCATCAACCTCAATGTGATCGGTCAATAGGTGACGATCTCCCGTCATGTGCCTGGAACAACCACTGTCGACACACCATATGTTCTTGCCGCCCGGTCGCTTAGGTCGTCCCTGCACATTAGAATAGAGGATTAGTTTTGAATGGGGACCCAAGCCTTAACAGACTTGGGTCGTCCATTTACATCGAGAATGACCACATCAACCATTTTTGAGTTTTTCTGGTAGTTGGTTGAAGTTGATGTGTCATTCTGACGTTCGGGTGACTTTTGTTTTTCTTTAACAACTTCGGTCAAGATTTGTTTGGGCCCGGTCTTGACTTGGTCTGAAGAAGAATCAACTTTGGAGATTAGTCGATCCTTCTTAGGGGATGCTTTGCGTTTCAAGATTAATCCTTGCAAACGTGGACAAACTTTGGCAATGTGGCCCTCGTTTCTACAGTAGTAGCAAATTCTCGGATCATTTGACATGTCCATATGAGTCGGAGAAGTGTGAATCTTCTCGTTTGGAATTGCTACATGAGACACATTTGGAATACGAGGTGGTGCCATGGTCTGAGGAGCTGGTCGAGAGGTAGTTGGTCGAGACACTTTGGGAGGGAAATTTGTAGGCTTAGAAGAAGAAGCCACTCCCTTAGTGAAAATCGTGGACATAGGGGTTTGGATAGTGAGAATTGGTTCCTCAACTTTTTCTTTACCCTTAGACTTTGATTTTGTGGACTTTGACTCGGACTGCTTAGAGTCGGATTGTTTAACAATCCGTTTTCCTTCTCGCACCTGAAGTTGTTCAAACTTCTTGTCCATCTTAGTGATAAGACGGCTTTCAAGGCGCTGAATGACCTTCTCAAAAATTTTCTCTTGATGGTCAGTGAGGTGGACGTCTTTCAAGTCCTTAAGGTCTTTGGACAGGTCTGGGCGTTTTAGAACGACTTTAGACTCAGTGTCACTGATACTAACTTCTGGACCAGTTTCTTCGGCTTTTGGAGCCTCAGAGGTCAAAGAAGCAGATTGAACTACTTCTACGGACGAGCCATCGACTGGGACTGGGGTGAAATTCATTGGAGGAGGCATACTAGAATACCCCAGTCCACCCTTGTCTTTTGTGTTCGTCCGTTGAGATTCGATCAATTGAGCCAAAATCTCTTTAGAGTTTGCAATTGCAGCTAACTTTGCCTGCAGAGTATCAATTTCACTCTGTTTCTTGGCAACATTTAATTTTTCAGCTGCAAGAGCATCAGAAAACTCTTGGATTTTTGAAATGTGTCGAGTAATAACAATTTTTAGATCAGAAATTTCAACTTGTTTTTCTTTCTTAAAAGTAGTTAAAATTCTGTTTTCTTTGGACAAGGCATCATTTTTTAATCTAAAATCATTAACCTCAACACTTAACTCTCTAGCCGTGGTACTCCATACAGCGAGCTGGGCCTCTAGCTCGCTGCAGTTAGTACAAACAGGTGTAAAAGGATCGATATCTACCTCAGGCTTAGGAGATGTAACCTTTGAAGTAGAAGCCATGAGAGCAAAGTGCTCCATTCTCGGTGCGATATCCTCAAAAGCATTCCAGTCTACCCTGTTATCCACAGCCATGAGTGCACTTGCATCCTTTTCTGCATCCTGAATTCTGAGATTCCTTGATGCTTGACCTTGATATCCTCCCTGTTGATAGCTTCTTCCTTGAAGAGGGGCTTGTTGACCTTGGTTTTGTCGACCATATCTTTCTCCCTGGTCATGTCGAGGGTCTTCGCGTGAATGTTGACCACATTCACGTGCGAAGTGGCCGTAATTGTTGCATTTAAAGCACTTTACCCTCGACTTGTCGAAACCCATCCCACTCTTTCTATCACCCCCAATAAACTTCTTTCCTGTGCGGTTGAGAAAACCTTTGATCCTCTTTGTCATCATGGCCATGTTCCACCGAATATCCATTTCCTCTAGATCGTCGGGATGAACCTGCTCATAATCTTCCTCGTTGAGAGCGGAGTTTGCAATTCTTCCGTCGATCAAGTCGTTATAGGCTGCGACGAAACATGACTGTAAGCGATCAGGTTCCATATTCTGGGAACTAGAAGCACTAAATCCCGTTTCCTTTCCTCTCCCTTGAGACTTTAGGAGGGGAGCAGCAAATGCCGTATTCATTTCCCGTCGCGATGAACAAGTTCTACAAGTAGAACATGTAGGACAAAGTGAATCGGTCGAGCTTGACACTGGAGGACTGTCTTGAACACTCGGAAAGCTGGGAGTCGGTGGCAAGTAACTTAAGGATGGAGGTACTTGGGTTGATGAGATATCCGAGAGGAAAGCAACTCCCGAATTATCCCTAAGCACCTTCTGAGCAAATGCGTTGCTACCATAAGCCTTTTCTTGCATCTGCAAATTTGCTATACGAAGCTTGTCGATGAGATCCTCAAAGTCATAGTCTCTCAGCTCAGGTTTATCTTTCAATAGAAGCACACGAACTTCCCAGTGTGGCGGCAAGCTATCCAAGAATCGTATGTTCGTTTGAAGCTTGCTAAACTCAACCTTTAACTCATAGAGATCGTTAATCAACCGACTAAATCTAGAGATCAGCATGTCTAGAGTCTCGTTCTCTCCACACTTGAAGTTGTCAAATTGCCTCTTCAAGATGTCGGCCTTAATTCCTTTCATTGCCTCCGTACCTCCATATCTCTTCGCGATAGCATTCCATAGATCGTGGGGATTATCGATCATCCGGAAAATAGCTCTCATCTCATCGGTTAGACAGAACTGAATTGTTCCCAACGCTTTCTGATTTTTGAGAAAGAGAGCTTTCTCATCATCAGTATATGTAGACGGAGCCCGATAGGTTCTAACACCGGTGGCTGTGTTGACGTCGGAGGGAGCTTCATACTTCGTGAGGATAGGAGCCCACATACTCGGATCTGTACAAGCAACATACGTCCTAAAGCTCATCATCCAATCCTCTACACTTCGGTTTGGGTTGTATAAAGGAGGAAGTTGAGGATTACGGCTTGGTTCCATGCTGAATGTATTCGAATTCGTAGAGAGAGCCATCACAAATTCACACCAATACCCAAAGTCAGCAACTAACGAATACCCGAAAACCTAATCTAACACCCACCTAACGTTTCCAACGAAAAACGGGCAGAGTAACGGCTAGAAAATGGAGTAAACGAACAATTTCAGCGAACAGTTTCGTGCACGAAACTCACCAATTACGTGAGCGTAAGTACCTAGTTACGTGATCAAGTGTCAAGTAACTTGGGAATTACGTGCGTAACAAGTGTCAAGTAACTAGGGAATTACGTGCGAAACTCCTTAATTACGTGATCAAGTAGCAGAATTACGTGATTGAGAAGCTTAATTTCGTGACAGAATACCTCAGTTACGTGACGTGCAGCAGAAACTTCTTAAAACGGCCGTAAACGAAGAAATACTCAAAACTAAGAACCCATCTTCTGCAGATATCAAATACAACTAACTGTAGACGTAATATCTGAACCCCAACACCAAACTCCGGCTAGAAATGCCTAGATCTAAAAAATCCCGAAATAATAAAATTACTCCAAAACCTAGATCTATCCCAAATCAGCCCCAATCTTCACCAAACGGATTCAAAGACCTCTATAGCAAGTATAGAGGCTCTGATACCACTTGTTGGTCGCCTTAACCGAATCTCCTTTGAACCCTAAAACTATATTAGATGCGGAATACCTAATATAACGGTTTATATGGTGAAGAACAGTTGATATAACCAAAGCTTACGTGTTTGATTACAATCACGAATAGAACCTAAACACTCGATTACAAGACTTTAACACACAAGAACAGCTAATTACGCTCACAAACCCTAGCTCACGTAACTATTCTCGATATGAACGCTCTGACAACTTTCAACAACCGCATTTATGATCCCGAGGCTGCTATTTATAGGCAGCACGGAAACCTAGAAGAGTTACGCGCACGTAACTGTCTGGGAGACAGTTACGGGCGTAACTCTCCTAGTTACGCACGTAACCAGGGCCGGTCCAATTGTTTTTGCTACCCCGAGCGAGATGAGAAAATTATGTCTCTTAAACTTGTATCATACTATAAGTTTCTTTCAATAAATGCAGAAAAATTTATATAATCAAACAAATGCAGAAAAATTTATAAATTAAATAAATTTACAGATAACAGATTAATGGCGATTGAATGGCGATCTTTGAACGAGACCAATTCAAATTGTATGCTTAAATGCAGCCTAAGAAAAATGCATAAATGAGTAGGAAATGTGACCATGTCGATGTCTTGGATCGATCTGTATGTATTCAAAGATAAACAACCTAAGAAAAATGCATAAATGAGTAGAAAATGTATCAATATCGACTTTTTTTACTTACCGCTTCAAGCCAATGTTGCAAAGCGAGTTTTTTGCGCCTTGCTATTCTGTGATAAGCCTTTTCCAACCTGCAAAAGTCGAGAAAAACTTCATAAGTGATAAAATTCGAGATATTATTTTGTCAAATAATGCTTCTTCTGTTTTAGCTTTCAATGTACCTTGGCAGCTCTTGTTGTTGCTCTGGCCCAACGTGAGATGGTGGTCCGTGTTTGTTAAAATCAAAAAACAATACAGAACTCCGTTTAAGTTCTGCAGAATCCAATACTTTCCACCTAAAAATAATCACAAAGAAGCTGTAATTAGGAAAAAACGATGTCGTCGCTATGCAAGTATTAAACAAATTACACCACAAAGTTACTAACCAACTTTGTTCAATTAAAACTGCACAATCTGCTAGCTTTCATCGTGTTCAATACACTTTTTGTAACTTTATATCCGCCTCATGTTTGGGACTACCGGAATCAGAAGTAGACAATTGCAACGATCCATCCATATCCGATGTTGGTGATTCGATGTAATGAGCTGTGACGTTAATCAGCTAACAGAAAACTTTGAACATTCAACGTATATTGCCCAAAAGGCAAAATAAATTTAGAAAAAAAAAATTGATTATACATTTACATGAATCATAACAAACCCATTAATCAAATAAGATAATAAAATGAACCCATGAAGCTTTACCAATAACTAAACATAGAAAAAGATTTTTATTTATTCGGGTATTTTATCGAACACCTTAGGAAAAACAGGGGAACTTAGCAATAAGCAAAAACAGGGGAATTAAGCAAAACAAGAAAAAATGTGAAAGAAAACATAGAAATGAAGAGGGATTGTTAACCTGATTGAGAAAATGGATTAAGGTCGGATGGCGATTGAATGGCGATGGATGGCGATCGTTTGGTTTCTCCAGACCTTTTCAATGGGCGCCTTAAGCGTCGTTTGTTTTCCCTTATGCCCGCTCAATTCTCAAATACTATTTTTTCTTATTGGGTCAATTGTTTGATGATGCCCCATATTTAATGATGCCCTGGGCCTAGGCCCAAGCCGCCCATACATTGGGCCGGCCCTGCACGTAACTCACGAGTTACGTGACCGTAACTCAGTTACTTGCCGTAACTGTTTTTGTAAATGCGTTTGGACTTTACAACTCGATCTAATTACATTCTAACTCTATGACACGTTCAAATTAATACAAACTACAGACATTATGTTCCAACAATCAGCCAATCCGCAAAAGACACGTGTTTCGTGTTATTTAATAATTTACTATTTATTCCAATTAAAGTTAGGGTTTACAGTAATCTAAGTGACACAATCGAGCTCAAATTCCAGAACAATGAAGCAGCAATTGTCACTGAATCAAAGCATCAAGGTTGTATGTTCACTCTATTTTGTTTTTCTGTTTAATTTTGATATGTATGTTTCAATCAGTATTCATAAAACTGTATATGTAAACTATTATTTTAGTTCGATTCCTGTTAGAGACATTTTACCGGCTCAGAAAACGAGTCAAACGTATATGTATATATCATTTGTTGATGTGTAAATATTTCTGCATTAAGTGTTTATATACCGGAAACTCTTATTTAAATGCGCAGGTTCTTTAGTTTTTCTTTTTTGACGCGTCACAATGGCAAAACAAGATGACTGGACAATCGTTTTGCCTCGTCGCAAAAATCATAAAAAAGTATTTCCTAAACTTAAATCTGCAAAGCAACAACAAGAAGAGGAAACACATTGGACTCCTACTGATATTGAAACGTCTCCGGAAAAAGAATTAGCGTTGATGCAAAAGATGGAAATTTCAGTTGACAGACTTGAGAAATCTCGCTTTTTTAATGTGTTTCTGGATCAGATCAATACTTCTGAAGCTTCACACCATTTTCGGAAGCTTACTGGATCGGAACGCAAGTTAAAGATGGTGATTTATGGTATTGGTAGTATTGAATCATTTGACTCACCTCGTTTGCAGCTAAGCCTTGCAATCCTTATGAAGAGAAAACTTGATTGGATTGGTGATATGGAAGTGTTTGATCCAGTTATTTCATTGACGGAGGCGAAGATCTTGGAGGAGCTTGGGTGTTGTGTTCTTTCGGTTAATGAGCAAGGGAAGAGACAAGTTGTTGACCCGATTCTTTTTTTCATGCCACACTGTGAAGCAGAGTTATACGACAATCTGCTAAAGACCAACTGGAGACGTGAAAATTTAAACCAAATCATATTATTTGGCAACAGTTTTGAGCAATATGAGCAACATCGATCTGTGTTCGGTAACTCAACTGCGGATGAGTCAAGGAAGCATTTGCGTGATGTACTACCATTCACCGAGGAGTTTGAGGTTTTAACTGTCTCGGATGATTATTTTCGAGCCTTTCATGGTTCAAGTTGGCATTTTTTTAGTGTCGACCCCGACACAAACTTGCAATTACCATGTTAAAATATTTTTACTGTGTATCCATCCTTGTAATTTTTGATTAAATGCTAGGAGATATGTTAAACTTTTGTAACCATTTTTCCGTGTTTATGATCAAAGTTCCTTTTCTTTCAATAAAATTAGTTTTGTGGAAATGTGTTCATACTCTTCTGCCCCTCCATGTTGAATAGAAACTTACGTTTAATCATTTATAAACTACGTGGTAACTTTGTTGTATTCTAAACAATATTGATATATCATATTCTGCAGTTTTAAGAAAATGAATGGGGTTGATAAAAGATGGGTATATTTCGGGAGTTTTACCAACTAGTAAAGTCTTTGCAGCTACTTATCCTTGTTACCCTTCGTCTATGGAACATGCAGTGACGACTCTTAGCGATCTGAAGGTATTGCCAAGGTATGCTGAGTTCTGCAACCACGCAATGGAAAATACATCTGCTTCGTAAAGTGGTTCCACATAACTTTTTATTTTTCGTTATAATGTTTCATTGTTTCTGGAAATTTTGGTCCATGATTTGTTTTATCTGGTATGATGTGCCATAAGTAGTATTTTGGTTACGTGGCATCGTCTGTAGGCTTGAGGATCGCATTCAAAAAGTATAAAAACTACAGTGTCGGCCAGAAGATCCATACTCACTTCCTGTATATGGGGAGCGTCTACCTTGTAAGGGAGTTCAAACTGCCGAGAGATACCAGAAAGATGATACATCGATTTCAGTACCCGAAGATAAAATTTATCTTCATTTTTTATTCGACCCATTTGAGATAATACAATCCAAAATTACTGATTTATCTGGTTTGAAATTTCCATCTCTATTGGTACGAGATTATGTTTTGTTGGCTTCTTTATATTCGTGTTTAAATCATACAGGAATGGTAGACTACCAGCACGTTCTTGCGTTCATGCAGATGTTGCACGGAAAAAGAAGAAATCAGCTGATTTGGAACAACAGTTTGGTTCGGTCCTCAATGGTGCTCTTTTTATGCTTGAAGGTTAAAACCTTCTATGTATATTAGCCTAAAAAGAAACAAGAGGGACTTGTTCAACATCATTGGGAGGTAAAGACTTCTAATGTATGATAACCAAAGAAACTAACTGAAAACATCAACGGTTGTTATGACAGTTAACATGATGTAGATGAAAAATGTAATGGAGAAGGGTTAATATGAATTTCATTTTTTATATATTTTTACCATTTTTCTATATGTTTGTTGGTCAATTTCACATGTCATACTTCTTGATATAATGTTGTATATGTTGCTATTGATTTTACGATAACTGTTATATGGATTTCTTTTGACCTTTATACTGTTTAATTTGATGTTTTTTGCTCTTGGTGCTTTATGCTTTTTATAATTAGAGATTTCTTTTATCACATTTTGTGTATCCTATTTGATATTTATTCTGTTTTCGTACTCACGTATTGGAATTTTGGCTATAACAGATATCAGCGGATTGACTTCAGAGTACTACCACCCTTAAGAAGCTATTGTGATACTAGCAGGTAAGACATCTTCAAACTTCAATTTCTTTGGAATATGAATTGTCATCTGATCATATATTCCCTAGTTTCCAAACAAATCCGTGTCATAATCTGAAGAAATTAAGACAACTGTTTTGGAACATGATTTTACTCAAAAAGTTCAAAATTAATATAATCATTTGATAACGTGGTAGCATCAATGTTATCTTAAGGTTAAATTTTGAAAATATGACTCGCTCTTTCGGACAGAATTGTAGAAAGTATTTTTCATATATTTATAAACAAATGGGCCATTTCTTTAGCTGGTGTTCGGATGTCAAACGTCACTTCAGTTATTTGAACTTGCTGATGATTACATTAAACAAGAGATCAGAAAGCCATTGACTCAAACAATCGGTACTGTAAGTTATATATTGCATATGTAGGTGACAAAATGGGCCGGTTGGATGGAATAGGTAATGGGTCAAACAAGTTCGTGTCAGAACTTGTAAATTTTTGGTTTGGTTCGACACACATAGGTCAGGTTATGGAACTCTTTTGTCCTATTTTTCTGTTTTTTCATTTAAATAATTGGTGTTTCAAATATGTTTTCATAACTTAGAATCTTAATAATAATATAACTTTTTTAAATAAAATATTGCGCGACTTCCTGCCCCGTATTTGATTAATTTTGTGGTGGCAATGCGGTGAATAATGGTTTCTTTTATTGTTTTCTTTGGTTTTAACTGAAATTATAATTAATTGCTAATGGTATTTAGGCAAATCATATGTGATTATTTCGTCCCTGATCATTTGGTTTATATGTTCATATCAACTGGTTATCGTGTCTGTAATGATTCTCCTCCAAGGCCATATCGGTGGCCTCCAGTTTCTTCAAGGGAATAAATGGGTTAATGTTCCATTTATTTCTGGAGCTCTTGAGGTAAATATCGGCCATTTTCTACCAGTAAGGAAACATGTTATATGTATGAGTTGTTGACTCGAAAACCATGTAATATTTTAAATATTTGGACACTTTTGTTGATCTTGAATAATGTAAAGATAAGCTTATATTCATCATGAAATTTCTAACCATACAAAGATTGTCCTTAAAATTCTTTTACAACGTTTCAAAATTCTGCTACATTATCCTTATAAAAAGTTTCGTTTTCAACATAAGTATCTATCTTATCCATTGTATCTCGGAGTGACACCATAACTCCGACACAACTTTGATCTCATCACGAAGAAATTGCACTGTTGCACATATTCGTCCTCAACGTCATACTGCCAACGAACATTAATTCCAGATTAGTGATTGCTTTTCTTTGCAAAATTCATGTTGGTTGAAGTGGTTGAAGCGTTGGGGTGTGTAGTGAACTGGCGCAGGTTCGATTCCCTTTAATTCCAGATTTTAGTTTTTTTCCTCTTTTCAATCTCTCACCCCTTAATTTTGTATATATATTTTCCCTCTACCCCTACAATTATATTAGAGTCATTAAAAACCTATTTCTATAGAGTTACGTGTAATGTATTAAATTAATACGAAAAGTTATTATACGTAAATATTATGTATTTTTCAAATATATGAAAAGATAAAAGAATAAAGAAAATATATGGATCCATTGTAATATATTTTTTGAAATGATAAGTATGATGAGAATTTAAATATAACTTTTGAGTTCTTAAGAATTAAACTTACAAAACTTTAATTTTTTGTTTTATTTAATATTCAGTTTGTAATTTCTTTAATTTTCGTCGCAACGCGCGGGTAACAAAATCCTCGTTGTAATCAATCTCCATCTGAAAACTATGCCTTACTTTATTTAACATTCACTTACGTTGCCTATTTAGTTTCGCACTCTTGACCATTGTTTTTGGTATACTCTAGATCCTTTATGTTGGGCTTAAACCAGTCGATGCTTTCATGTTTGATGTACCTGCATACATATATAAAACAACATAGGCTAAGATAACCATAAGTAAATCAAGAACAATGTACTAAAACAAATAAAACATGATTAAACTAAATCTTTTACCGATTACTGATCCCTTAGTTTTCCCCGGCATATCAAGATCGTCGACTAAATCTCAAAAATTACGCAAGATAAAAAGATAAAGAAAGTTAAGTTTTTCAACAATATATAAGGAAAGCTGGTAGGTTTAAAATTCTAGACGTTTCCACGCCTTTGATTTATGACCGCCAGATTAGGAGGGAATTATTGATCAACGGCTGATCAACGCCTTTGTATCAAACATGTTTCAAATTTCTAGACGTTTCCACGCCTTTGATTCATTAGTAAATGTTAGGGGTGTTAATTATTGGTTGTATCTGGAAACCTGAAACATGTTTGATACAATCTTTTTCACACCTTTAATGTGCTACTATTAGCATGTAAACCTCTAACACGGTCGACCACCTTTTGACAATATACACTTTGAGAGTATGAACCTCCAACATGACGATACGCACATTGGGAGTGCAAATTTCTAACATGTTTTAAAACCTTATGACAATATGCAAGTTCGAAGTGAAAACCTCCAATTATGGGAAATCTCAACATGTTTTAAAAGGAAAGTTCACATCATGGGTTTGAATCAATACCTTTACTATTAAACCTTTGTAATGAAATATACCATTCGATTCAGTTTTTCGTCCTCTTTAAAATGAGACTCACTTTGTTAATATTTTCAAAAAGGAAATTCATAAGGCTTTATCTATTATGTAGCAAAATAGATGTTTGGCTAAAGCGAGATTATAGTTATAAGAGTAAATTACATAGATCGTCCCTAAGGTTTATATCGAATTACGGTTATCGTCCCTAAGTTTAAAATGTTGCATGGATTGTCCCAAAGTTTGGAGTAATTACGGATTTCGTCCCTATTTTAGACGTCCGTCTAATTTACCGTTAGGGTTCCCTCACGTGTTAAACACGTGAGGAGTATTTTGGTCTTTTCGCCATTTTCAATTATATTACCCTTTTTCTAAACTAACACTTCAAATCTCACCCAACTCAAACTCCCCCATCTTTACTCACCAACCACCATTACCAACACAAAACATCACCGCCATTCATGATATATATATACATACATATTATATATCTATATCTATATATCTACACACATACAGACATAATTAACGACACACATACTAGTTTCAAACCAAATATGTTGTTCAATTAATTAATCAATTTGGTCCCCAAATTTCAAGATCGCCGGAAAAGCTTAAATTATGAAGAAATTACGAAGCGTTTATATGCATTTAAAACACCCACATACAATTAAAAAAAAAATGGTGGACGATTGAATGACAACCCTCGATTCTTCCTCCTCCGCCGTCGCCGAAACAAGCATGGACGAATCCCAACCACAACAACCTCAATCCGACCAAGAACAAAACAGCAACGATGTCGTATGGAGCACCTTCACCGACAGTTTCCGTGATGTCCAATCAACGTTGCGTTGATTCAAGAGATTAATAATAATGTTGCCAAGATTGTGGGGATGTATTCGGATCTGTCAATGAATTTCTCGACCGTGTTTCATCAACGGAGTTCGGAGATTGATGCTGATAACCATTTCTTTATTTTCTACTCTTTCTACTGACCCTAACTAACAACACCATCATCTCCGGCTACTACTCCTCCGGCTCCGGCGCCGGGGATTCCGTTTTCATCGGTGGTTGTGTAACAGGTATAAAGCAATGGGGAGAGAATCAATATTAGATGAATCTGAATGTGTGTGGCTGTGTGGCTATGTGTGTGTGTCTGTGTGTGAGAGAGAGGGAGGGGAGGGTATTTTGGGGTTATGGAATGGAGAGATTATGTGATTTATTTGATTTTGACTTTATTGGTACACAATCTTGACTTTATTGGCGAAAAGACTAAAATACCCTCACGTGTTTAACACGTGAGGGAACCCTAACGGTGAAATTAACGGACGTCTAAAATAGGGACGAAATCCGTAATTACTCCAAACTTTGGGACAATCCATGCAACATTTTAAACTTAGGGACGATAACCGTAATTCGATATAAACCTTAGGGACGATCTATGTAATTTACTCTAGTTATAATAATAAGCTGCACGCTTGTGGTAATTTATAAATAACGCTAGCTTACACTTATGTTTGTTTTGTAATTCAGTTTAGTACTCCCGAACCAGTTTGATAAGACTTGGTTGAAAGTTTTATACTTTTATTTGAACAATGTTAAACTACTTGTTAGCGATTTTTGAAAATGTTGAGTTTATAGATTTCCTCATTGTTGGCCTATTGGGACTTGTCTTGAATGTGGCAAGGATCGAGCAAATGAAAGAAATATTAACCAGATGCGGAGATTATATTGAATATATCTCGCTCACCACCGGACTCGGGATCTCTGTTAATTTCCCCTTCTTTATTTAACGAAATGTTTTGGTTCTTGTTAGGGAATTCTCAAGCCGAAAACATCGAAAACATCTGTAAGAAAGTAATTTTCCCCATCATTACTAGTCTAATTTTTTTTTTTCATGTTCTTATCTTACGGACAATATCAAATACATTATTGGTTATAGTATTTCATATGGTTGTAAATGAACCGAATGTTCAGGAACAGTTCGTGAACCGTTCGGCGTGAGTTCGTTTATGTTCGTTTATTTATTACACAAATGAACACGAACACAATTTTTTGTTTGTTTAATTAAATGAACGAACATGAATAAAAGGTCTTGTTCGTTTATGTTTGTTCATTTAATTATGTTCGTGAACGTTCGTTTATGTTCGTTTATATACAATCATCATGTATAGGCTTGTAAACGAACTTAACGTTCAACGAATCGTTCATGAATCGTTCGACGGAAAAATCGTTTAAGTTCGTTTATTTAATAAATGAACGGACAAAAATTTATGTTTTTTTAGTTAAACACTTAAACAAACGAACATAAACAAAGACCTCGTTCGTTTATTTACGTTCGTGAACGTTCGATTATGTTGTTTAGAAGTTAGTATGTAAATATTAACTAGGATAATGATGTTATTTATGACTATATTATAAGATAATGATGTCTTTGTGATCATCGATAGAAGTAATAAATTTCTATATACGTTCGTTTATGTCTGCTTATGTTTACGCTTGTTAATGTTCATCTATAGTAAAAAAAAACTCTATAAATTAAAGCTTACACGATCACTAAAATTTATTAATTTAAAGAGTTATTAATTGATCGAGTACAGAAATGAAATGATTATTCGATTCAAAACCTGTAAATTATATTTTATTTAAGCGAGTTTATTAATTAATTTCTATTGTTATGTTCTTTTATATTTGTTTAACTTATTAATGAACGAACATAAACAAACATGAACAGATTTAAATTTTAATGAACGAACATGAACAAATTTTTTCATCTGTTTGCGCGTCCGTGTTCGTTTATTTGTCCCGTTAAAATTAAACGAACGAAAATGAACACACTCTTGTTCGTGTCCGACCGGTTCGTTTACTACCATGTATAACTATATAATATAAATATAAATTAAGATATTAATATATATATATATATATATATATATATATATATATATATATATATATATATATATATATATATATATATATTTTTGTTAATATTCAATTACTTAACTAAATATTGATAATTAAAGAATAGTAAGTGTAGAATAATATATAGTCAAAATTTTAGAATATTTGTATAACTATTTTTATATTTTTGATGTAATTATTATATGTTTGTTCGTTTATGTTCGTTTATTGTTCGTTGGTGTCCGTTTAGCACTTAAACGAACAAACACAAACGAATATGAACAAGATTAGTTTTAAACGAAAAAACACGAACACGAAAATCCGTTTGTTTAATTGTTCGTGTTTGTTCGTTTATCCGCTTAAAGTTACACAAACAAACCTCGTTCGTGTTTGTTCGATTCGTTTACGGCCATAGTATTTCACATACAACCAACAAGAAGTAAAACAACATTTACTATTGGGCAACCTTGATATCACTATGACAAAGGCCTAGTAGATAAATTTACGTAAGTTTCAAAATTAGAGATGCATAATGCATGACTTTTTAGGTCAAGTGGATAAATCATTAAGCTATATAAAAATTTAAATATTGAAACAATAATGACATCGATAAAAAATTATTTCTATTTATTGTTATCAATAACGGATTCAGATATTAAAAGTTTGGTCTTGGGAAAAAGATGAGCGACTCGTGGTGATTACCGACTGCGTGTTAGCATTCTTCTAATAAATTCCAATGTTAGGATGTATAGAATAGTCGTATTTCATTAGACCATGATGTATTGATGTTTCTTGTTTGACGAGTTGCTCTGGGTTTTTTCTTTCTTCGTTTAAATGACAATTGTGCCAACTTTGTAGGACTTACATAAACAAGACACTTGCTAACCTACCATGTTAAAAGTTATAAATGGACCCATGATTTGGCCCCATACTTTTTGAATAATGAAATAATGCTAATGTGTTTATTTTTAGTTATTCTTAATTCCGAAAACTATTCCAGTTGATATTCTATAAAGTTAAATCTTTATTATATTATAAAGTTTTTCATATTTTTACTTACATGTTAAAAATTTATATAAAGTTAAATTACGTATATACCTCTTTCTCACTAAATATAAATATTTAAACTAATAAAATCCTTTTGTCATAAAATACTATTTAAATTAAAAGAATTTAGTTTTTACTCTAAAAACACACAAAATACCCGAAACAACAGCCAAAAATTGATATATCTTTTGCCTTATTTTGATCGGTTGATGGACAACCATATTTGTTAGTTTGGAGCATCACTTTGAACCACCATTTTTAGTGGTTTTGGATCTTGGTGGTTTGGTTCCGAATCATTTTCGATGTTGGTTTACATCCGCTTACGGTTGTTGTTTTTGGTTGTATTAACGTTGATTTTTTGTATTTTGGAACTGGTAATCGACTTTTTATTTATCTTGCAATTAGCTTATGTTTCGAATATTTAACTCTTAGGTTTTTATTTTTTTCTCCGATTATTTAAAATAAATTCACAAGATTTATTGTTATTATTTCATAAGGTTTTGTTTGTTCTATTTACAAGAGGGGTGAGTATAATCTATAGTCTTCTCTTATTGTTTATTAAGAGAATGGCTTTTGCGGGCACATGATTTGAAATAAAGATTTGATAGTTTGTGCTACTAGGTCATAGATATTGACAATATATGTTTTTGCAAAATGGCTAATTAGTATCAGTGGATGGTCACATAAACACTATTATTGTAATGTTAATTTGAGAAGATTTTAATCCTTGATCGTTTTATATATTGTCTTATCACAATTCAACTTTGGTATTTAACAAAGACCGAAATAAACCATGATTACTTTTAACGTGGGAGAGTTTTCGGTTTTTGTATCAAATCAAGATTAGCGATAACGTTTTTTCCTATGATAGAGATAACTTCTATTTCTTTTTCTATAATTGATGTAACCGT
This sequence comes from Senecio squalidus, assembly GCA_910822075.1. Lineage (NCBI taxonomy): Eukaryota > Viridiplantae > Streptophyta > Magnoliopsida > Asterales > Asteraceae > Senecio > Senecio squalidus. The sequence continues at coordinate 29,701,234 of CAJVGC010000590.1, read as the reverse complement.
TTTAAAAACGGTTTTAAATCAAAACATGTTAAAGTTTGCTAGAACGTGTCTATTGAGAGTTAAATTTAAGAGTAATGAGTTAATTACAAAGATGGTTATTTTCCTATATCCCAAATGGTATTTTCAATTGTTTTTTTTTACTAAGTACATAGATGATCATTTATTTGAAAACTTTGAACGTTGTTGGTCCTTTGATTTAACCATCGTTAATAAATAACTTTAATGAGGGATACAAATGTAATTTTACATATACTTTTAATTTAATTAAAAAAAATCCATTTACTCTCTCTTTCTCTATCCAACACACACACAACATACTCTTTCTTTCTCTTTTTCTTTATCTCATTTATATCCATCCATCATCAAATCAAGAACACCCACCAACGTCAATCTTATTACTTTCTTTTTTCATTATCCCTAATTTATTTTTTAAGGTGTCTTCCAAATTTAAGCAACAACATCACTACGTCTACACCACCCTTCACTCTCCTTGCGCCGACCATCCATCCAAAATATCATCGATCACTAGGGGTGTCAAAAAAACTCGAACCCGATTGACCCGACCCGACCCTAACCCGAATAAGCTTATTAGGGTTGGGTTAGTCGGGTCTAGAATTTACGATCGGGTTATTCGGGTCAACCCGATTAACCCGAAACTTAATTAGGGTAGGGTTTCGGGTCTTTTTAAGCATCAATATTTGGGTTCGAGTCAACCCGAATAACCCGAATAATTTTTTTTCTTTGTTTTAATCATTTTATTAATAAGCTTAACAATATTTTATACAATTCATTAATGAATTGATAAGTAAAAGGTCGATCTTTCCTCGAAATAAAAACCTTACATATGTTTCTTCTTGATACCTACTCTTTGAAAGGTTAACTTTTTTTTTTTTAACAAAACACAACTTTACATTAAAGGTTGTAATCGAACTAACTCGTAAATGTTAAGTAGTAAATGGTTGAACCTTTTTTATGAATGTTTGGTGTTTTTATATGTTAGTAGTCAAATAATTATTTATAAAATTCATGTAAACAACTGAGAGTGGCGAAAATATGTTACCAAGTGAATTATTTCTTTTTTGGATTATCTTTTTAGCATTTTTTGTATATAATATAATTGCAACATTATATATTTCCTATTTAATATTCATTATAGCTTTATAAGCATTAAAAATTTTGTTTGGTCGCTACTATTTTGCTCCTTAAGAAATCGTTTATTATAAATTATTTTATCCATTCATCTAAAAACTAATAGCTATCTACTAATTTGGACAAAGTTTTTATACATTTTATTTTCATCCAACCCGAACCCGAATAGACCCAACCCGTATAAACCCGAACCCGAATAGAACCGAACCCGAATACCCGAACCTTATTAGAGTCGGGTTGCGGGTCATGTTTTGAGTTTTAAAAACCCGATTAGACCCGACCCGATTAAACTTATTCGGGTCGGGTTAACCCGATTAACACCCCTATGATCACCATCTCCTTTCCCACCTAGTAACGATGCTACCAGCAAACAAAATCAATATGATGTTCATTTATGCAAAGATTTTCTTGATTAAGGTTAATGTTATAGGTTTTTTTTCTTAAAAAAAAAGAAGCAAAAATGGGTTGTTTTGTTAGATTTTAGAGTTTTGATTTGTGGTTAAATGTTCAACTTATGCTCAGATATTAAATTCTATTTATTTCATATTTGTTGTGTTTCGTGATTAAGAGTTGAATAATTGCTTTTTTTTTTGTGATTTTAGAATTTTTCAAAGGTTAAATGTTGTAAATTGAATAATTGTTTTGTTTGTCTAGATGAAGAATTTTGGGTTTTTGATAATTATGAACTTTAGATTTAGAAAAAAAAAAAAGTTGTTCATCATGATGGTGGGTGGTGGTGTATTTGGTAATTGAATTTAAGTTTTTATTTTTATTTTCTAGGTTATTTTGGATGATGGATGATAGATGGTGGTAGTTATGGTGTGTGGTTGGTCATGATGAATGGTTTTGGTGATGATAACGGTGGTGGTAGTGTGGTTGTTGAGGGAGGTGACGGTGGTGATGTTGAGATATAGTTTTGATGATGATTGGTTAAAACTTCAATAATAAAGATTACAAAAATGGACTTTTATGAATAAGACAAAAAAGGTAAATCGGGCATTTTAATATAGTTAACAGAACTAAGTTAATGCTAACGGACTAAAGGGCCATCAGTGTTCAAAGTTTCCAAATAAAAGATCATCTATGTACTAGTGCTTAGTAAAAAGAAAGGATCAAAAGTACCATTTAAAATATAAAAAAAGAATCATCTTTGTAATTAACGCAAATAATAAGATAATTTATTAATTGACAACCAAATGAGAAAAGCAAAACCAAATTACTTATTACGTAAACAATTTATGACTTTGATAAACTGATTTTACTCATTTTTTTTAATGTATATAACCTCTTATAAATTTTGACTAAAAGTTAAATACTGTTATGAAATATCGATCTATCAAATGATTTATGTAATGAAACACAATTAATATATAAAGGTTTCCAACATAACGTCTTTGATGCATAAATAGTTGTTGGCCAACATAGTTGGAAAAAAAATATTCGTGCCAAAAAAATTTCTATGTCTGTCTGACGACGATATGTTCCCGTTTAAACCGAAGCGAAAAGTGAAACACATTTTTCCATTCGACTTGGTTTTGTCATGATAATCAATATAGTGTAGGGTCAAACAATTTCGTACATCAGAGTTTATCTACCAGAATCCGTATTTTCACATAGGCAAGTGGCGGTGTTAATAGGGATGTCATCCGAAAATATAAAGGTATTAGTGAAGTCTATCAAAGATTTGAAACGAGACGAACAATACATCACTAATGTTGTCTATCGATAAGTTTTACGTAATGAAAGAAGTATAAGTGTATCAAATATTAATGTTATTATCTTATATGCAATTTGTATTTGTATATTCACTTTTTATATTTTGATTGTAGTTTGAATATTGTTTCATGTTATTTATCATTTTTCATATTTATTTTTTATTGTCATGCGTCCGTAGCGTAATTACATGAAATATGATTTTTTTTTTATATTGTTTGCTGCAACGCGCGGGTATTATACTAGTACAATATAACATACAAATAGAATTCAAATCAGCATTCAATTACATCAAATGCAATCAAATTGTAACATAACATCTTTTTATGACCACAATATTATCCGTTTTATTCGCAAACACATATATTTGTTTTTTTTTTAGCTTTCTGGGAGTCATCTATTAAGTTATTATGAAGTTGCGCCCGATCCAAACACGCTTAACTATACAATTTCTAAGCTCTGAAATATATGCAGTTCCAAAACACGTCAATTCATATCATGAAATACCAAGCGTTATTTTGTGAACTTACCTTCTCTTTTGTCCATGGTAAATGCGTGATTTTTCTTATAGTTGTTACACAAACTCTATTTGAGCTCACGATTTGTTACTATGTGTGCTCGATCATTAACCGATCATTAACCGCCTACTAAGAGTCCCACATTGTGGTAGTGGCTAAATCATCTTGAAAACATTTTTTTCACTAGTCAATTAATAATCACAATAAGAAAAAGAAACTTACAAAACATAATAATAACTTATTCATTTTGAGTTTGATAAGATTAAATATTGAATAAGTATTGTAGTTTCTAACACATACGGCTGCAAATGATCTCCAACTCAGCTGGTTGTGATGCACAGGGTTTTATACTCATGTGGGTTGAGGTCGTGAGTTCGACCCTTGTGGTCGTCGCAATAGCGTAATTTTATCCACACCTCTTAAGGCACGCATGGCGAATTTTCCCCTGGGAACACCCGTGGGGGCTAGGTTTGCCCGTTATGCGGAACTAGAACCTGGGGTGCTCGTTGAAATATTACGAGTAGGCTCTGTTGTACAAACATTTGTCGTTTAAAAAAAAAACACACACGGCTACAATACCCTTATATCTTTTGTTTTTAGAAAAATGTTATTTCTTTTTATTTTTGGTGTCTAATTATCCTTGATAACAATAACAATAACAATCTGATAATAACAACCGATAAGATGACTTGAAGATGATGAAAGAGAAAATAGTGTGAATACATAATATGAAAGTTGTATAATAAACTTAATTTGGAATTGACCTAATGAAATAATATAACGTTTGGCCTTTTCTTTTTATAACCTGCAAATCTATCCAAGGATGAAAGTTGTAACAATATTCAATAAATATCTACCGTATAATGATATGTTTGTTATAATCGTCACAACTTTTTGACGGAATATCATTATATATCATCATATCCCATGTCACAAGTCACGATCTCTGAAACGAACCCCACATATCCATATATGTATGACGTTATGATAAGTTGAACGATGATAAGAAAAAGAACCCCCCACAAATATCTATATTCGAATGTTATAGGAACTTGTATGGTAGTATGGTACGCGATAAATATTGTACGACGTATAAATCTACATGGTTAAAGAAAAAGGTAAAAGAGAAAGAAAAAGAGTAACAAATTGAAGAAAAAGGTAGTCAAATAAATTGATAAATTTGATGACAAAAAACGTGGTTAAAGTGAGAGTATCCTATCTAAACCTAATCCAAACATCCACATCTAGTGCTAGTGTTGTATGCCCATCCATCCCAGGGTCACTTGATAATTGCTTTTGTGCCATGCATGGTCAAGTCTATATATCATGGCACATTCTTCTAAAATTAGGCATATATTGTTTGTTTTCTTATGAAAGTTATTATATGCAACTTGGTCTCAATTATCAAATAAAAGTCAAAACACTTGCTTCAAATGTGTCTTATTTAATATTTTGTTTTTTTACACTTCAGTTGAATACAATCATGTTAGAAAAGAACATTAGGCAGATAATGACAACAAAGTTTGAATTAATCACCAGAATAATCATCTATCACTTATATTTTACAAAAATAATCACCTGATTTGCGATGAATTTCTCGCGATACTTTATCGTCGCGAGAAGTATATAAAATAAAATCAGACCAATAAAAATCAGACAAGTCATCGCGAAAATGAATATTGACGCAAAAAATAAATAGTGTCGCGACAACGTGCAGAATTTTTATTGGTCTGATTAAAATATGTGTACTTTCGCGACGAAAATAATGTCGCGAGAAATCCGTCGCGAATTAGGTGTTATTTTTGTAAAGTGTAAGTGATAGATGATTATTTTAGTAATTTGCTCAACAAGTTTTTATTTCCAGACAAGACATTTTTCTTAATTCGGAAACGATTTCAAGATACTCCGATTAGGTTCACGTATATTTGGATTAAAAGACTAGTTCATCCACATAACTTATTCTTTTTACATATACTTGTAAAATACCCGCGCGATGTCGATGCGATAATAAATTTCGGTGAATAATTTTCTTTGGTGGTACATATTTTGTTATAAATAATTTTTTCAAATGATTTAAGATTTTCGGTTTGTAAACATTTAATTAGTTACAAAATCTAAAGATTAACTTCACTTATTTAAAATTTTAGACACTAAATTGATTGTTTTAAATTTTCAAAAAAAGAAAATTCAATTATTTTAAAATTTGAAGTATGGTAAGTGTCTTATAAAATTATATTTGTAATAGTTTAATAATTAATTAGTTAAGAGGATAGTTTAGTAATTTCACTATGCTTAAATTTTCAACAATTATACCCAAATGCTTTATAATGTACTAGTAAAATACTCGCGCGATGTCGCGACGGTAGTAAATTGTTTAGATTTTCGGTGAAATAATTTTTTTTGGTGGTACATAAGTTGTTACATATAAATCTACGAACGATCAAGATTTTCGGTTTGTAAGTATTCAATTAGTTAGAAATTCTAAACATTAACCCTACTTATTTAAAATTTTATACACTAAAACTGATTTTTTTTAATTTATATAAAAACAAAATTTAATTATTTTAAAATTTTGTGTATATATGACAAGTGTGTTATAGAGTTATTTGAAATATTTTAATAATTAATTAATTAAAATGATAGTTTAGTAATTTTATCATGCTTAAATTTTCAACTTTTATATCTAAATGCTTTATAATGTATAATATGATACCCGCGCGATGCGGCGACGATAATAAATATATAAATCGATGGTACATATTTTGTTACAAATAATTTTACGAACGATGAAGATTTTCGGTTTATTAACATTCAATTAGTTAGAAATTCTAAAAATTAACTCTATTTATTTGAAATTTTACACACTAAAAATTAATTATTTTAAGTTTATATAAAAATAAATTTAACTATTTCAAAATTTTAAGTATATATGGTATGTGTGTTATGGAGTTATATTTGTAATTATTTAATAAATATTTACTTAAAAAGTAAATTTAGTAATTTTACAATACTTAAATTTCAATATTTATATTCAAATACTTTAAAATGTATATAGATATTGATATAGATTTGGCAAATTAGTATCTAAAGATAAGATCCATATCATGAAAAATATGTCAAAGTCTTTGGTGGAAAAAGTTGAAGATGAAATGCAAGTTCAATACACGATGTGCGTACTACATTGACTAAATATCAATATATCTCAAAAGGATTTGGATAATTAGAAAAACATTTTGATAGTGATATATGAGAAAAAGTTAAAAGGACAAACAATTAATTATTTCGTAATTTAGAGTAAGTTACATACTTTCTACCCCGTGTATGCAAATGTGTCCACTAACACCCTAAACTTCAATATTTATACTAATTTTTATTTAATTCTTGTTTCATTCAATATTTGGTTTTTGTTTTCGATATTGTTAGCAAGTATCGCATGTAACTTCCCAAAACTCACAAACCGACTTTTTCTTATAAACTTTTCATTAAGCCGGAGAATGTTGAACATGGAAGGCAAGTAAATAAAGAGTAAGAGAGTAATACTGATAAGGGGATGATAAGATTGCAACAATGGTGTTCATTAGATGGTTTCACGATTTCTCCAAATTTAGATGAATACAACTCATAAGTATGTTAGCAGCGGCGGAACTTGAACAAAGTCGTTGGAGGGGCTGAAAATATGAAGTCGAAAATAAATAAAGGTTTTTGTTACATATAAATGGAAGTAATGTAACACCAAAATGGATTGTGAACCAAACAAAAATTTTAAGACTGGTTGTTAAAGTAATTTATGGTTTAAGGTGTATTTTTTTTTCTTCCTAAAATAGTATATCTTGGGACCCTATATTTCCATAATCATATATTTCTTGAATCGTAATAAGATGAATGATTGAGATCCTCTTATATTATGGTTATACATTGTTTTCTTACAAACATATTTTATTTTTAACCTTTATATCCCATTTTTATCTTAATAAATAAGACCCGTAAGGTGTTTGTGAGGGATCATAACCCTCATGGTTGAATGCAACATATAACCTCAGTTGTCGTCCCCTGATTAAGCTTTCAAGATCTAAAGCGCGATGGTTGATCAATAATCCAAAAGGGGTGTTTAGTTACGGTTGTGTGATGATGAATATGATGAAATGAAAAGAGCGTTTGGTTAAGTTCCTAATATAGATAAAATGAAAAATGCTCAAGATGTAGAGGCTTTGATGTTGAACATGAAATCCAATGAAGTTTGTTTTTTTTTTTTTTTTTTTTTTTTCCAAATCAATTTTCACATATACGAAAGGTAGTAAGTGATATTTTTCGTAATTACACACGGTTGAATAAATTATTAAGTTTATTACCCACTCTAATATTTTCCATAATATATTTCATATCTTTAGACAAATTAATAAGTAATGTGTGTTTTAATGACATTTACCGAATGATCTTAATCTTAAGATGACACTCGTTACTTAACTTTTCTGTTCTTATTACATATAAGACTATCCGTTGTGGGGCTTTATTCTACCCAATCACGCCGCCATGTCATCAACTAACGCCCCATAACGCCCTGTTACCACACCGTCGGGGGCGTTATCGGCGATTTTCAGGCCAAGGCGTGAGCAGAAACACGCCGTGAGGGGGGAGAAAAAGGCAACAACGGTCGAAAAAAAAGCAACGGTAGGAAGGCAACAGCTAATTTAAACCAAAACCAAAACAATCCTCTATAAAAACCAACTCATTTTTATAAAAATAACCACAAACAATCTCTCTTTCTCTCTCAATTTTTATAACATTATCTCCATTTTTATACATTCTCTCAAATGGATCCCAACAACAACAACAATCAAAACAACCCCAACCAATGGAACCAATGGTTCAACCCTAACTCCAACCAATATCAAAACCCAAACCAATAACCACAATTTCAAAACCCCAACCAATATCAAAACCCCAACCAATATCAACACCCAAACCAATTTCAAAACTTTAACCAACTTCCAAACCCTAACCAATTTCCCCAATTTTACCAACAAACTCCACCACCACAACAACCATCCCAAGACCCGCTATACCAAGGCGGGTCGTTCCAACAATTGCTTAACCTCCGCAATTTTCCGCAAGTGCCTCCATTTGACGTTGACCGTAACCAAGGCGATTCTGAAGACGATGACGTTGTTCCGGAAACTCAACCGGAAAGTATGCCGGCCCGTGGGAAGAGGAAACATAAGAAGAAAGAAACCGAATCCCAAAGAGGCAAAACCGAAAAGAAGAGGTGGACCGAATGGGAGGAGGTCGCACTTGCTTCAGCATGGTCGTCGACATCCGAGGACCCCATTTTGGGAAATGATCAACATTCACCACTTTACTGGGATAGTGTTCGTGAAAAATTCTTCGCCAAGATGCTTAAAGATGATCCCTCTTACTTTCGTACCAACGACATGATTTCGAGCAAGTGGACCGACTTACGAAGAAAGGTCAAAAAATTCAACGGGATAATGCGACAAGCCCAACAAACTAGACCAAGCGGTCATAGTGATCAACAAGTGGTCCAACATGCTATGGATATATACCGCACCAAAATGCAAGCGGGTTTCCAACATTACGCGTGTTGGGAAATATTGAGAAGAAGCCCGATTTGTCAAAATGTCCCAACATTTGGAGGGTCCTCAAAAGCGCGGAGAACATCGGAGTCTAGTAACCCCTCCACTCCCGCCACTCCCGCCACTCCGGTATCGCCTTTTGCTGGAATCGATCTCAACGATGATGATGATGATCTTCACTTGAAGGAAGAGCTTCCAAGACCGATTGTGTAACACCGTGCCCGAATCCGACCCGATACTTGACTTGTAACTTTAATTCGGACTTTGTAATTGTATACATTTGACGATTTATAAAAGTTCGATTTGAGTTATGTATATTTGGGTTATCTTAATTCTATTTAAACCTTGTAACATTATTAATGTGTTATCTTGCATGTGTACATTAATGTACACTAAAATGTGTTTAATACACATGGACTTATATAAATGCAAGTCATTCTAGTAATGTGTTAAAGACAAGTAGTTTAATTAATACATGCATGCAAGGAACTATGTATGTATGTATGTATGTATGTTTCCTTGTTCTTAGCCTTGTTCTTAGCCTTCAAGTTTGGTCAAATGAGTTACACATTTCTTATTTATGGCTTTAAACACCTCTTTAACCATTTCTTTTTGTAACCTACAATAATTAAATTTAGAGTTAATTATTAGGGGAGTTACATTTTGACCTTTCTTTATCACATATCAAACTCTATAAATTGGTATCTTTTTGTCAAAAATCAAACCCACACAAAGCTCCATAATCAAGACTTCAAGCCTCCCATAATCGATTGTAAAGGTTCCCAATTCTATTGTTTTTCATCATAATCATGTTTATCTTTTATGTTACTCAAGCTTACCATCATCATCTTATTAATCTTGTTTATTCAAACTCTAATCTAGAAAACTCCAAATTCATGATATATTCTTATTCATATTTATTCTTATTTCTAGATTTGTAAAGGAAAGTTTGGTGTTCCTTTCAACGTATTCCGTATTCATAATCTAGTATCCGTATCTACCTCCGTATTTAATCATGTGAGTAAACTCGATGCCCTTTTATTATATAAATCTTTGGGCTGTATCATGACATTCATATTCATACTTATATTCATACTTTTATGTTTAATTCATACTTATGTTCACATTTATATTTTATGTCTATATTCATACTTATAGTAATATGGTGATTCATATTCATATTTATGTTTATATTCATATTTATATTTATGTGTATATTCAGACTTATATTCATATTGAGATTCATACTTATATTCATATTAAAACTTATATTCATGTTTATATACTCACTTATAATCATGTTTATATGTATACTTTTTGTATTATATTCATCGTAATTCATTCATATTGGTATTCATTCATAAAAGTCATTCTTATTATTCGTAAAGTCATTTATGTTTATATGTACTTATATTCATATTTGATACTATATTTTCGTATTATGGCAAACATTGGAATGAATCAAGTGACACAATCATTATGGGATGCACACACGATAAATCAAACATTCAATCAATCAATCATTCATTATATGTATATACTAAACGGGAAACGTGATAGATCTATTGGCCGTTATTAGACATTCCGACGTGTTACTGTGAATGTCGAGGCCCTCGACCGGACCCTATGTGACTTTGATCACATATGATATACATCAGACTTGATACAAACGCGTGTTATGCCATTATACACATATTATACTTTCTTTATATATTCTTTTATTATACATTCTTTTATACTACATTTTACATATTCATTTATATTACTTTTATACTCTTTATTACGTAATCTTTTTAATACTTTATACTTGTGTCTTAAACTTGTTTATTCACCAATACTTTTGTATTGACGTTTACTTTTTACATGATACAGGAAATGGATAGGTTTGCTTGAAGAAAACATAAGAGCTTGGACCTAGTTAATGACATTAATGAATAATTTAAGTCTTTTGTCGTTTTTCGGTTACTTTTCTGTAAAACATTTATTTATCTTTAATGCATTCATTTAAACCATTAAATGTGTCTATTATAACCTAATAGAGGAACACGAGTTAAGAACAATTGTAATGCCTCAGGTGTATTCCGCTTTAGCCGGGGTGTTACAGATTGGTAGAGATCAAGCAAAGACAAAAGCTCGCAAAGGAAAGGGCAAAGCCGCTGCTTCTTCTTCGGAAGCCGAAGAATCACTCAAGTATATTGGGAAAAAGTTCGGGGAATTTACTGAAACTGCTCAAGAAAAAATGCGAGCAAAAGCGTTAAAGACGATCATGCAGGACACCAGTAATCTCGGGGAGCCTTACAAAACAATAGCGGAAGAAGAAAAGAAAAGGTTTATCGAGAAATTTTTTCCTCAATATATGTAGTATTTTTTTTATTGTAGTATGTTTTTTTTTTTTTAATAAATTGTAGTATTTTTTTTTAAATAAATTGTAGTGTGTTTTTTTTTATTTTTAATAAAAATACAACTTTTTAAATAAAATTATATAATAAAATAACAAAATAAACTCAATCACTCCACATCATCATCAATTACACACAACCACACCACCCATTTTTATCACTCCACATCATCACACTCTCTTTCCTACAAATCACACTCTCTTTCCTACAAATCACCTCTATCACTCCACATCATCACTCCAAATCACTTACCACACCGCATAGTCTAAGAATGGTGATGTTTATCAAGGAAGAAACATCCATAAAACACGTAGGGGATTCAATATCTAGAAAAGTCTAAAAACTTATTAATAAAATTTTTATTTTATAGAATATATAAAATTAATTTAAATATATCATTTTTTACCCCTTTTAAACAGACACGTAAAGATATCTATTCATGCCCCCTTTTTTTTTGGAACAACAAAGATTTAATAAAACATGGCTCAAGAGAAAAGAGCCATGAAACAAAAATACAACAGTTTATAAATACAAAATAAAAACCACACTTAAAAAAACACCCCGAAAAAGATAGCAACACAACTACAAGGAGGAGCAAAAAACAGATGATTGACGTATTGAATCTAAGAAGACAGTTTAGACAAACTTTTGTACACCGACTAGAAAATCCACAATAAAAAATATCTTTGGACCATAAAAAAGATTTCTTCTAAACTGAAAATCTCTAGCTGATCGGATTAGCGTGAACAATTTTGTTTCTCTATTTCCATATAGTCCAGAACATAACTAAACAAACGCCATGAATTACTTTAGATCGTGCCCCTTTAAAGTCTTTAAGTTCATTCAATGATGTTAATAAAAACACACATTATTAACTCTTTATTTAAAACTTCTTTTTTTACAAAGCTTACAAAATTTCTTTACTACACTATTGACTATGTTTCAAAATTTGATGATATCATAGCCTTCCTAACAACTTTTCTTCGAAAAAGCTGATTAAGTTTGTGTTAAGTGGTACTTTTTCCTTTCGATCCCTAATCTCACAAATACAACGGTCAACGTAACAAAACAGTACATACATGGTGATGTAACTATCGAAGCTTAGGGACGATTTTTTAAGTTGATAAATAACACATGACAAAGCGAATAAAAACATAAATAAACAAAACAGGGGGGGATATACGAAATCAACAGGGAGAGTTAAAGATTGGAGGCTAGGGTTTGTTAATCAAATCAAAAGATTTACAAAGAAAGATGATTAGACTTTTTATTAGTGGGGTTAGTTAATTAAACAAATATAAACCCCAATCTCATTCCTAAATTCCAAAAAGCAAAAAATCTTTCCCTTTTATAAAATACCCCCCAAACCCCCAATCTCTCCAAAACCTTACCAATCATATTAAATATTCAATTTTTCCAAATACCCAATTCAAATCACCCTTTTTTCCATCTGGGTTTTCAATAATTTTCATAAATTTTAAAACTTTTTTTCATTCTTGAAAAATAATGAGGAAAAGAGAGAGAGAAAACCCATGTGGGATTTGTGGGCACTATCACAAATATGAAGAAGGTGAAGTTTGTGGGATTTGTGGTCACCGGAAACCTGTCGGAGTTGAGAATTCTTTGATTCAAATTTCGGCTTTTCCATCGGAAATCTTGCCGGAGTTTCTGTATCTTGGTAGTTATGATAACGCTTCTAGGTCTGAGCTTCTTAAAACACTTGGGATTTCTCGTGTTCTTAATGTAAGTTTCCTTTTATTGTTCATCGATTCGATTATCGGTTTTTTGAAGATTTAGGATTTGCTATTGATTTGATCTCTATGTTTGTATTGGTGCTCATTGTTGTGAAGTATCGATTTTCGGTTTAGGTGTTTAGTTAGTGTTGGCATAATCTTGCTTAAAGGTTAGTTAAAAGATGTTTCCTTTTGTGTAAATTTTGCTAATATGTTATTGATACTTTGCGCGGTCCCTTGTTAAGAAGATTAATAATATGATAATTGGTGGCAACTTTACTAAAAAGCTTTTTTGGTGCAGACCGTGTGGTAGAGTCATATGTATTTAAATTATCGGTGGTTATAGGTTATTTTTTCTTATCATTGGAAATGGGAGATTATTTATAGTGTAAGGCGCTTTATAACTGTGTCTTAACGTTTACATTCTATTGATATCATTCTCAGTCTCTAGTCTTTAATTGAAGGTCATCCTTAGTTCCATACTGATTGATATACTCAGTATGTGTTTTATTAGAGATAGTAAGCTAATGATGTTTAATGTTACATAGTACGTAATGGTGTTTTCTACAAGTAGTCAAAAGTTTTACTTTTATAAAAACAGTTCATTGTTTAAGTTTAGGACAGAGTATTGATGTATCGACAGAAAGATGAATGAGGGGTTATGGAGATGGTTTTGGTTCCTGTTTTGAAAGTTAGAATTTGGGGGAGCTTATTTATGGTGTCGAAGATTGGTGTTTACGCTATGATAAGAATGCATGAGATGTTACGTACTGACAAGAATTAAACGTACCTACTAATTATAAGTTGGACAAAAAAGAGTTGGTGATTATTGATACTCAATTAGGGAAAAAGTATTTCCCGTGACTTTAACGTTGTATCAACTTCAAGATAACTTAAGCTTTCTAAATTTTAAAATTATGTGTAATACTTTTCAAATAGCATTTGAATACGTATCAAATTCTTCTGAAGGTGACATACAAATGTTCAAACTTGTGAAAAATACTTTTTCCCTCTAATTTTTCGTATTAAAATTGTTTAAGTTATTATGGAGGTTAAATATGAACTAATGTAAGAAGAAAAAAGATGTCAAATTTTATTTAAAAGGAAGGTTTGATAAATGATAGACAAACCGTTAATTAACATTTATTATTTTTCATTTAAGTTAATGTTAATTCTAACGTATTTCATTTAAGTTGTGTTTTAACAAAAATAAGGTAGGTTGAGTATAGATAATCACCAACACTTTGTTGTCCGACTTATTATTAGTAACTTAGTTTGATCCTTGTCATTACATAACAGTATCTCATGCATTCTTATCGTTTCAGTAATTACATGTCACTACGTAAACATATACTTCGACATCATAAATATCCCCCACATCTATAACTTTCAACCAAAACCATCTCAGAATCCCCCATTCAACTTTCTGATAAAAAAAAAATTAGTTGTACAACTACAGTTCTTCGGCTTTAATTGTATGACAGAAACAGTGTCTTTTGATGTATTAACTTATTGACCGTTGATCATTTTATGACTCAAACATTTATTACTAATTTCAGTCCTATCTATGAAAGATCTGAAATAATTAGTGATTATTTTATCTGTTTTGCAGACTGTGCCCGCTTGTCAGAATCTCTACAAAAACTCATTCACTTATCACTGTCTTCCCGATAGCCCAACTCTAGCATTCGATGATGCAGTTGAGTTTCTAGGTATGTATGCTACACGATATATATGCTTATTTAATGATGAATAATCTTTTATATATACAAAGTAAATAAGCAATATAACCGTTTGCAAAGTAACATTAAATACTGTTGATATATTCATGATGTTAGTAATGCTTGAGTGGTAACTAAATTAATTGGTAATCCGACCAGTTCTTATATGTTTGGATGTGATATAGTTTAAATCTTTTATGCTATTTAATATTTCGTCGGTTTAATTTTTCATAGCACTTGCCAGTGCTATAACTACTATAATGTCGATAACATTATCATTTGATAATATTTTAGTGTTATGTTGGATATTATATTAGTTAATCTACGTACTTGTTTGGAATGTTTTAATTTTAATATTAAACTTGGTTTACAGAGCAATGTGAACAGGATAAAGCAAAGGTTCTTGTTCATTGCATGTCAGGAAAAAACAGGTGAATTCTTGCTACAAACTGTAAATATATCGCTTGTTTAGAAACAAAAAAATGCAAAGTATGCTGGTTTGAAATGTAGGATCAATGCTTTTAATTGCTATTGTAATTTTAGAGAATTGTGATGAATTACTCGTGTTTTAATCCATGAGAAAATTGTTTGTATATTGTTTGATAGATCGCCAGCTGTTGTAATGGCTTATTTAGTGAAGAGCAGAAAGTGGGCTCTTGATCAGAGTTACCAATGGGTGAAAGAACACAGACCGCCTGTTGACATAAATCCAGGTATATATTTAACCCAAGAAGTACACAATTATAATTGTTAAATTACGTGTATTTGAGGTTTCACATTAATTTCTCGTGATATTAGAGAGTTGTGTGCATTCTGAAACTGATTATGTTGTATAGAATAATCAAAATAGTTATCTACTTGAATAAAGCGGAGCGCAAGAGACGATGTTCGGATGTGCTTATGTTACTTGATGTTATAATCATGCGTTATTTGAGTGACTAGGACATTTTTTGTAAAATGTGAATTAAAGTAACTAATAGATAAATTGATCAAACTGACGTTCTTATATAAAGTTTAAAACGCATCTTTATAATAATCATATTGTATGTAAATACATTTAAATGATGGTTGTAAAAATATTCGTCGTCTATAATTTCAACAATTATTTTTTCCTAATCGTATTATTATGCATAAGGAGGCCTCCCAACGAGTTATTAAATTTGATTTCCTTAATTAACCAATCCGACAAAGATAAGATTAAAACAACCACAGTTTTAGACTAATATTCATTGTTTTGATAGCTAGTACGGAAGTGATTACTTGTTTCAAATCTTACGAATCTTTTTTGTAGGTGTCATGCAGCAGCTACAAGAGTACGCACAGAAGATTCAGGGTACATTGGAATCCAGTGGTGGTGCTCCGCCACAACTCTCAGCTGGTGGAGCCCCCTTTAGCTTTGGTTTTACGAACCCAACCAACGTTCCACCAGCCTTCCCAGCTTTCAACACCACTGCAACCCCCTCCATTTTTGCCCGTTCAGACATTCCTCCACCAAACGAGTTCACTTTTGGAGCTGCTGCTGACACACAACAGAATCTCGTATCATCTGGGGCAAGTTCCGTGAATCCAAATGCTACTGATGTGTCAATGGATGGGTCTTAAATTGATGTCTTTGTTCTTTCTAGGGTTTCTTTTGATTTCGGTTATTTATGCAAATCTTATGAGAAGCCATGAATGATATGTTGAGTTTGACGTTGACGTTGACACAAGGTGGTGTCACCTGAGAATGTAAATGGTGAATTGAAAACTTTTGGCTTGTTAGACCTCACAGAGCCTGTATTAGAAGGCGAGCACACCTGAGATTTTCATTTTATTAGGGCTACCCTTTTAAGCTTCCATTTATTTTTACATTTACTCCTAATTTTGCATTTTGAACTCTTATCTGCTACACCATACTTATCCTGTTTAGGCTAGCGTTGCACATGAGCCCAGATGAGTTCAAACCAGGAGGCTCAATGACCATGGTCATTGAGCCTATCGGTCCTTTTTTGGTTTATTCATTTTTTGTTTAGTCAAGGGTTTTCTTGTAAAGTCAACTAGATCAAGTTTTTTCGAATTTTCCCCAAAGCAAAGTCTGGAAACGAAGCAGCAAATCCAATTAGAAGAGAAAGCGAATAGAGTGGTACTACGACTTTCGGCTATCAACTATGCCTTTTGGGTCTCATGTATCGTTTGTCACTAAGACGTGATGACTGAGGGGATGTCGTCATAGAGTGAGATAGAACAATGACAGAACTTATAAGGATCGGACTGATGAGAGACAAAAAAGTTATAAGCGTTTAAGGTTTTAACTTTTTAAATTTTATTATTATTATTAAACATTAAACTATTAATTTATCTGTTTGTAAGGATTGACAAAATTGCCAATTGCATAACCGAAAAAGCGATTTCTAGTTCGGTTATGGTTAAAAAACAAACCTTAAACGGATTGGTTTGCACTCAGTTTATGCAACCGTGAACACCACTAGATCAAATGCCAAGTCCAAACATGATTTTTCTATCTTTTCGTCTTCATGATTTGCCTTCGAACTTAGGTTCAGAGCTCGAATAGCTCACCCGCTCTTGACTAAACAAGCTAGATTTGAGTTCCATTCAAGAGCCCAGCAACGTTAGATTTGTGTGATTGTGAGTCGCGATTAAACTTAAAAAAACTCAATATAAGCCCGGAACTTGCTCAAATAGTTCAAGTGGCTTAGATGGTACATTGAATCAGTGAGATTCGAGATGGATAGTTTGACAGTCACATCTCCTTTTGTCTTAATTTAAGAGCTTAATAAAATTCTACTCCTTGAATCAAGTTCAAACTCGGATAACTCAATATAAGCTTAAATATTACTAGTCCCAATCTATATTATTTACAATTTATACAAGGCTCAAGTAGAATTTGAATTAAGTTATTATAATCCTAAGCTCTCCTCATTATATGTTATTAGCTTATTTTTTACTTGTACAAGCTTTTAATTCAGAAATTGTTTTTGTGGTTAAAAACTGGTTTTCTTACAGCAAATAAAAATCAAACTTGTTACCTTTTATTTGTGAGAAGTTTATCCAATTTTAAATCGTCATCGGAACAACTTCGGAAGGAATAATTTATAAATTGTCGAAATAACGACTTAAGTGTAACTTCACGCGAGTTCAAGTGACAGTTTGTGTACATTTGTTGTAAAAAGTTGCTCCAATGGTCAAGTTAGAGGTGAAAACCGAAAACCGGTTTTTTCGAAAACCGAAACGTCAACCGAAACCGGTTTGTAGGAAAACAGGTTATGAAAAAAACCGGAACCGGTTACCACCGGTTAAATATTTTTTGAGAGAGCGGTTTTTTTCGGGTTTTTGACCTGTTAAAACCGGATAATTTTTTTTTAAATATCCGTTAGAAAAGTTAACTAGCCGTTAGAAGTTACCGTTAGTGACCGTTAGGAGCGTTTTTTTCCACCTTTTTTGAGTTTTTTGGCACCTCTAAATTGCCTATAAATACTTCTACTAGCTTATGTTGAAATCACACCAAAAACTCAAGTATTCTTCTCTCTAAATCACCAAAAACTCGCATTCTCGCTATATATATATACTTTTTTTTTCTTCTGAAAACACACAATCACAACTATTCTTCTCTCAAAATGGAAAACTCACAATCACAACAAGCTTCCGCTAGTAGCAATGTTCGAAACATCAAAGTTTACACAAATGAAGATATATCGCAAATTATACAAACTACTCGTAACAAGGAAATTTGGGCTCATTTCGATTTGTGCATGATGAAAGACGGGATGGAAAGAGCACGTTGCAAGAAGTGTGGGAAGTTTTTAGGCTCTAATTCAAACACAACACTAAGAACTCACAAAAACGTGGCTTGTAAAGCGATTAGTCAAGAAGCATCACAATCGGAACTTGGTGCGGATGGGAACGTATTTATATACGATAATGATGCCCTTCGAGAAGCATATACGAAGTTTGTCATTCAAGAGGGGCTTCCATTCAACCACTTCGACAACCAACGACTTACGAAAATTATCAAACAAAGGCTACAACCGCGATACAAACAAGTAAGTCGTACTACCCTTCGAAACGATGCATTTAAATATTGGGAAAAATCTAAAAATAAAATAATTGAGGGTTTTCGAAACTATAAATATGGGGTAAATATTACTTGTGATGTTTGGACCGCACCACATGGTACGGCAAATTCTTATTTAGCCGTTACGGCCCATTGGTTTCATGATGACCAAAATCTTAAATCTTGGTTATTGAAGAAACGTACAATTGTTTTTAAATTGTTTGGTTATCCACATACGAGATGTAATTTGCGAAAAATATTAAATGACACACTACTTGAATATAGTTTAGATGATAAAGTTTTTACAATTTCACTAGATAATGCGTCAAATAATACTAAAGCGATGAATTTACTAAAATTACGTATAAAACCACTTTTAGATGACGCTTTTTTTCATTCTCGTTGTGTTGCTCATCTTATAAATTTGTCCGTGCAAAGTGCATTATTAATATGTGATGGTTTACGTCAAAAATTTAGGAAATTATTAGTAACTATATATAGTTCGAGTAACGAACGACAAGCTAATTATAAAGGTTTTCGAAAACAATGTGGTGAACCTCCCCTAGGACCTTGCTATGATAATAATACTAGGTGGAATTTTACCCGCACTATGTTTGAAAATATATTACGACAACGTGATACTTTAGATGCTTTCAATGACATTTTAGTTTTAAAAAATAAGTTCGTACCTATTTTCTCTTGTGAATGGGATCGACTAAAAGAATTAACTTTTTTTCATTAGTTTTTAAAGAGGCTACGACTATATTATCGGGTGTATATTACCCAACTAGCCATTTAGTTCTAAACCAAATTTTTATAATGACCGAAAAATTAAAAGAATTTGAAATGTCCCAACATCGAATTTTTAGAAAAGTGGTTAGAGTTATAAAAAAGAAATTTATAAAATATTATAAATCCTTGCCATTGATTTTTACTTGTTCCGCCGCACTAAATCCTTGTTTAAATGTTGGCGGGGTACAAAGTTTAATGCAATCAATTTTGGAAAATTTAGGCTTACACCTTGACCAAAACCTGTAATATATTCAAGAAAAACAAAATAGATTTGAAAATTATTTTGATGCATTATTTGGTATATATTGCGATAAATATGGTCAACAAAGTGTATCAATTGTTAACACAATGTGGGCGGGAACATCTTCGAGTCAAACTAGTAATCAAAACTTAAATATAAACCTTTATAATGTTTTACTCCAAGACTCTATAAAACGTCAAAGAACATCCGCTCCAACAAGCGAATTGGGACAATATAAGGCTACAAATTTCTTTGTCACTCTCGGTATTGATGGGTTTCAAAGTTTTGACATTTTGGCTTGGTGGAAAGAAAGAGAAATACAATTTTCCATTTTAGCCGCTATGGCTCGGGTTTTACTATCCGTCCAAGCTACGACGATAGCTTCCGAATCGGCCTTTTCCGTTAGCGGTAGAATAATATCGGAAAGAAGGTCAAGACTAACCCTCAAGCCGTGGAAGTTTGTGTATGCTTGAAAGATTACTTGGGAACAGAGTCGAAATGATACAAAATGTAACAACGTTGGAAGGCCCACTATTACAAGACGTTGAAGAAGTTATCGAACTAGAAGAAATCGAAATGGGGATTTCACCTACAACTACCGAAGTAGATGAAGGTGAATTTGAAGATTTTGAAGTAAGGAGGAAGAAGAAGAAGATGATGAAAAAGAAGAAGACGACGACTAGTTAAGTGTATTCGGGTGATGGCAATGCCGAAGCTCGATATACTTTACTACACGATCGATTGTATCAAAATTGTAATAAAACTTATGTTTGTGTTTTATATTTTTAGTTGTAATTCTATTATTTAAAATTGAAATAAAAGTTATGTTTATATTTTATATTTTTTCCAATTTAGAATCCGAAAAAAACCAAAAAAAAAAAACCAAAAAAAGAAACCCGGTTCAAAACCGATTCCGAACATTTTTAACTAAAAAAAACCGATTTCAAAAAAACCATTTTTTTTAACTGGTTTTTTTTAACCGAAAACCGACTAAAACGGATTTGTTGCACGTATAGGTCAAGTGATATTTTTATATATTATGGAAACTTTGTTAACACAACACCCTAAGCGGGTTTAATGGGCTAATTTTATTAGCACAATTTCAAGAAAAGATTTTGATCCTTTAAGTTAAGGAGTTGAATAACTTATTAAATCCACATGCAGTGGCGGATGCAGTTTACTAAATGGGAGGGCAATTGCCCCCATTGGTCGGAAAAAAATTAGAGAAAACTGGTATAAAATCAGTGCCGCCACGCCTAATTTGTTTAGACTTTTATATGTTTGCCCCCACCCAATTGGTCGAAAAATAATTATGCCCCCCTTATCTCGATTTTCTGGATCCGCCACTGTCCACATGTCATGTCACCCAAACACCTTTTAGCTTAATAGATTATTTGGATTTGGATTTCAGAAAAGTCTGTGCAGGAGTTTTTATAATCGACTTTATTAAACTAACAAGCGAGTAAGTTAATACATATAAGTTTTTCCAAATAAGCTAACCCAAACACCCTATAAGGTCTTGGATATTGTATATATAGTACAAATCCAGGAAATGGGAAAACACTGTTCATAGTGTGTGTACTACACGCGCGGACATTGAGGATAAATACAATTTATTTCAATACATATACAGAAACAACGCGCTGCCACAGTGGTTGGTATCATTGGCTATTAACAGGATGGCGGGGGATCGAATCCTGCTATATGCAATTTTTTCCTCATACATATCACAAAATGTAACAAACATGCTTCTGCCGGAGCTGTTACTTGGGTGTTTATATACGCGTGGTGCCAGGGGTCGACTCTTGCCTCCATTATTTCTTTTTCTTTATGCCAAAAATAATTCTCTTTGATAAACTTTGTATTTTTTTTCCATGTATTAGCTATTATTTTTAAAATAATTATTATAATTTGTATTAGTCAATATTTATGGATGATGTTCGGTATGCAGAAAATATGATTTCATATATTCTACTAAATGTTTCTAAATAAATAAGTTTGTTCGTCAAAATTTATGGATGATGTGGGTATACGCAAAATATAATGTAAGACATTCAATCAAAATTTAAATTAAATATGTAGATATTAAGACACGTGACAACGCGCGGGCACTCCCCCTCGTTTGATACAATTACACCAAAGTTTTGCTTTTTGAACATTTTTATAAGATAGGTGTGGCGTCCTATAATAACATATTATAAGACGAGTCAGTTTTTTCCTCAACATGCGAGTGGGCCATTGACATGTGAGTTCGGATCCCACAAAGGACAAAAATATGAATAAATACGTGATGTTATGTAATACTTACCTTAAAAAATGTATAGTTCATTTTTATGAAATGATTATTATTATCAAATTTTCTCCTTTATCAAGTAAATGTTTAAATGGCTATGTAAAAAGACACATTTGATTAAATGTTTGAATGGCTATGTATCATTCAATTGTCATTGTTATAGATGCTTATTGTGTAACAATAGGGTGGTCTTGGTCTTTTGTTTCGTTTTGTCAATCTTGTAAAACTTGAGTATTATTAACATGAAATTTTGTTGATTGTTTGATTTGTAAATGGTGTTTGAGGACGAGTCGTCAAACCACACTATTTGATTATGAAATTCGATCTTATGGGTGTAATTAATAAATAATATTGTAGTAACAATCCTTTCTCCAACAGTTACTGATTATGAAATTCCATCTTATGGATTGTTGATTCAAGTCTATTTGTGACATATGCATTGATAAATGATACGATTTGTGTATGTGTGTCTGCACCAGCGGTGTATGTCTTCCTTCAAAAGATAATAATATTCAATAACAAATACGATTATGGGATGTTTAATAGTTCCTTATATGTCGTTTTTAATCGTGTTCAAAGAGAAACATTGTTAGGTCACCCATAACTATCCTAAACATATTTTTGAGAAATGTGTTACAAACTAAAAAGTGTCATGTGATATGACTTATTAGGTCGTTTTTGATCCTACAAACAAAATATATCGACAAAGTGTGTTATAAACCTTTTTTGACACACCCTTCTTTTTTTACTCACCATGATAACTCGGGACTTGTAAGGTTTGGGAAACCTTTTTACTTTATTCTTGATCCAAAAGAATGATAAAACTTGAACTTACGAGCAAAGGTCTAAACGAGTCACATTTTTTCCTTTAAAAAAAACATTGTTCCGTACCCCCAATATGACATACATCGTGGACTATAATCTCTTGCATCGACCAACGCGTATTCAAATTTAAATTCGTCCATTTAAAGATGTTTGACCAACCTACATTTACCCATTTACACCGGGTAAAACAATGCTCGGTCGTTTCAATCGCATCTAAGCAACAAGGACAAAGAAGCGAATCCAAATCAATACCCATATGATCTAATATTGATCTTGGTGGAACCCTCCCAAGTCGAAGACACGACATAAACACGTTAACTTTTCGTGGAAGATATTTAATCCATTGAGTTTCTCGAGCCGCTTCATCTCCTTTCAACAACTTCTCGTCACCACTTTCTTCTAAAAACCATCTCCATCTACCTTTCTTACTTTGAATAAGCTTTACATTGTTAACAAGGTTAAACATTTCATCAAAATCCGTAACCGCCGTTCCTCTAAAAACCATCTTCATCTATCTTCGTTAAGTTACTTATATAAGTGTTAAAGTAAAATTCCGAAGCCGGAGACCTTCGTCAAATGGGTGACGAAGGTGATACAGATAATGCGCACTAACAGTGGATCTAACGTATTTATTGCGATGTATTAAAATGATTGGGGAGTTAATGTATCGAATGACATGTAAGATGAATTGAATGCTCAAGAGAGTGTGGATCATGTACTAATTAATATCCGAGTGTCCCTCTTACAAAAAGAATGCTTCTTATATATAGTAAATGCTCAGTCCTTGTCCAGAGGATAATAGGCCGAAGGACCGGTCCGGGAGTTGTCTTGTCGGGTAGTCCCATCCTGCAGCGATGTGACCCACTCCACTCCATGCTTTAAAGTACACTGTCACAGTGAGGGGGGCATTTATTGCAAGGCGCGTGACGGCGCTTTGTCCCTCACGCGCTCTTGCATTAAATGGTATCACCCACTCTGTCTTGTCTCTCATTAATGCCATACTTCTTTAGATGTCTCCACTCACTGCCACGGCCTAAGGTCTTCCGGCCGTTGCTCCTTTGGTGCTAGGACCTTCGGTGTTCTGGATGAAGGGCTTCGCCACTCGCGAGTAAGGAACAGTTACGTTGCCCCTTAAGTGCTAGGACCTTCGGTGTTGTGGATAATAAATACCCTACCCCAACATCTCCCCCCCTAGACCTAGGGAAGTGAGCAAAGAAGTGGGGGCCCACTTCCAGTCGAATCTTCACTAGACTGTATGTGTGTCAGCCCCTATGATTTAATTTTGGAGGGAAAATTATTATCTCTTTGCTTTAAATACCTCTGATTTGATGGCCTCTTTAACTTCTCTGTTTTTTCTATAAATACCCTCTAGATATTCCGATTTCTTTAATCCCTTCCTCTTTCTCGTCTTCTTGTTCAGCGGCTTATCCTTATTTGCTAGCTTTCTTACTTTGATTTCGTCAATATGGGCAAGAATGACATGCTAACCTCTCGCTGTACTCTTCTCCCCGATTCTTTTTCTGATCTGATTACCGAGTTTGGGTTGAAGAGGCAATGGCGGGTTCGTAATCCCACAGCCGATTCTAACGTTACCGACTGCCCTGAAGGCTCCATAGCGATGTACACTCGTTTTTTCGATGCTTCGAATGTTCGAATCCCTTTTACGCGCTTTTTTCTTTCTGTTATTGAATATTACCAGATGTGCCCAATCCAGATGAATCCCATGGGGGCTTTGAGGATAACCAATTTTGAGTTATTGTGCCACGCCCTAGGTTTTCCTGCTACTCTGAACCTATGGAGGAGCTTTTTTAGGTTGATCCGTTCAGGGGATTGGTTCACCCTTGAGCGCCGACCGAAGGTAGAAAATGAAGGGTGGGAATGTTTTCGCCCCGCACCCATTAGTGTGAAGCAGTGGAAAGATAAATTCGTCTGGTTGGATTCTTCGGTGGCACCCATACCGATGCATTGGAGACCTATCCTGAAAGGTGCTATATTTGATCCACCTCCGGTTCTTACCGAGGAGGAAGCAGAGCATTGTCGACTGATTTCTCGGAACAAGATTCCCGCTCGGACTCATTGCGAGGCTGTGCTGGTATTAGGGGGTGTGAGCCGTCATTGGGCTCCCTCACACCTGAATCCTTCCATTCAACGGAATGGTGTTCGTAAGTTCCTTCTTCCCTCTTTTTGTCTGTGTATATATATATATATATTTTTTTTTTTTGAATTGTGGTCTTTTTTTTTTTATATATATAGCCGTATCTTTGTTGGACTATTTAAAGCTTGATACTTTGATCGGAGTCACGTTTTCCACGGTTTCTTTGGAGGAGAACATCCCCAGTATTCTGGAGCAGGAGGTTGGGGATTTTGTCTTTCCCTCCGCCGAGGTACATTCCCTGATACCCGGTGTACCAGCTTTGGTTGTTGATTTTCCCCTTGCATCTGTTTTTTCCTCACCGCTGCCAGGACACTTATCCGGAGGTCCCGGTACCAGAGTTAAACGAAGAAGACTTTCTCTCGCCAGTGGTAGGTTCTTACCTTGTGTTCTTCTTTTTTATGCTTCCTTCTTATGTAGATTTTAATGTCTCCTTTGTGTATGGCAGATCCCTCCTTCCACAGCGCCGGTCTCAAGATGAATATTCCTCCTGCTCTGCGGGCCACTAGTTCCCATCCTCTATCCCTTTCTTCCTCCGGAGAGTCAGACATTGGGAAGCCTATTCTTTCTAATGACCGAGGTAAGAACATTGACGAAGGGGATAGTACACCTGCGAAACCCTTCACTGCTGAAGCTGGAGGTTCCTTTACACCTCGCTCGCCGGGTGACAGGGAAGGTCCCTCTTCGTCTCGATATGTGCCGGGTTGGGAAGTTAGTTGTGACAGTGAGATGAGTAATCCCCACGTTTGTCAAGACATGTTGAATTATTTTGCCACTCCTGCCGAAGCTCTGCGTTGGAGGAGATTTTCTGAGGAAATCCTAGTTGACAATTTTAACGTGCTACTGGCCCAGTTGGCAGTAGCCGGTACTGAAATTCGTGGCCGCTTTACCGCCTCTCAGGGTAGTGTTGCGAAATTTGAGAAGTCTCTTACCCAGAAGAAAGGTCGTCTGTCGACCGTGAAAGCTAAGGTTAAAAGTTTGGAGAAGGAGAATATGAAGCTCCGGAGACGTACCAAGGTCCAACTCCGAAGGGTGGTACATCATTTGAAGGAACATGCTAAATCCCAACGCAGGATCAGGGACCTGGAAGATTTTATTCGTGATCTGCAGGACACGAATAGTGAACTTGTGAAAGCACAATCCCCTACGGCTATAGATCCAGGGATGAAGCTGGTTTCTGTTTCTGATTGGGAAAACTTGGTGGAAAAGGTGAAGCTTTTGGAAGTTGGTGATGAGAAAGCTGCAGTGGAAGCAGCGATGGAAGGTGAAAAGGTTGAAGCTGGTGGTGCGACCGATGGGTCGATAGAACTTGCGGGTGAGAATCAAAGGCTCCTGGTTGAGAACGCCGCCTTGAGGGAGAGGGCTACATGGCTGGTTAAAGATGGCATCAAGTTTTTTGTGGAGAAACTTCATCAAAGCCATGAGTTCAGCGCTCCTTACGGAGAAATTGCCACTCTGTTTACCGCTACTGGGCATACGCTTGGAGTGCGTAATGGCTTCCGTCAGGCGCAGCGGAATCTCCCTCTTCTGGCCACCCCAAATTTCGATCCTGATTCTGAAAGTAAGTTAGACGAAGCTCTCGAACGTATGCGCCACCTGTCCTTTCCGTATCTGGAGACACTCAGTCAGGGCTCGGAGCTCCCAGTGGAAGAACTAGTGAAGATAGAACCTTCCGCTCCGGTGGCCGAATGATTTCTTTTTATGTCTTGTTGTTATGTGTAATCTTATTTGTTTTCGTGACTTTATGTACCAAATTTTTAGTAGTATAGCGTCAAGGTACGCATTTTTCCTCATGTTTCTGTTTAATGCTTTTTCCTTTCTTTCCTTTTATCTATCATATGCGTGTGTGTATGTATACATATGTGTTTGTTAAGCTGGGAAGCGTCCCCCCCAGAAGAGTGCGTAGACTTTTTTTTTTTTTTTTATATATATACACCAGGATATACGTTCAGACTAGTGGATGTGAAAACTACTATCCCTATTCGAGGGATAGATATGCATATTTGTCATATAACGATAAAAATTATATCTGTTACATCGTACAGAAGTATTTCTTCCGTCAATACTAAACGTAACATTTTCGTAGTAGGTTTCCGTGCCATGTGCGCGGAATGGATTTTCCTCCCACTTCTTCCAGCTCATAGGATCCGTTTCCTAGGACCTCTCTGATCCTATAAGGGCCCTCCCAAGTCGGTCCTAGCTTCCCTACGTCCTTCTGTCTGCTCGCTTCGTTCTTTCTCAAAACCAGTTCTCCCTTCTTGAAGGTCTTTGGATTCACTCTCTTGTTGTAATATCCTTCTATCTGTCTTTTATATTTCTCCTCCCGTATAGCGGCGATTTCTCTTCTCTCTTCGGCTATGTCCAGGTTGAGGCGTAGTTCCTCGTCATTTCCTTCAATCGCTCCTGAGCTAGTTCTCGCCGTTGGCATCCCTATCTCTGCAGGTATAACGGCTTCCGTTCCATATGCCAAACTAAAGGGAGTCTCGCCGTTGCTGGTTTTTACCATGGTCCGATGCGCCCATAATACGTGTGACACTTGGTCCAACCACTTGCCTTCTTCTTTGTCCAACCTCATTTTTATCCCTTCCACCAAGCTTCTATTTGCTCGTTCCACCTGGCCATTTGCCTGGGGGTGAGCTACGGAGGTGAAATTCTGTTGGATCCTCATTTCTTGGCACCACGATTTAAATGGGTTATCAGCAAATTGCTTCCCATTATCGGAGATGATGATCCCTGGCAGGCCGAAACGACACACTATATTTTCCCAAACAAACTTCTTTACCTGGGAGCCGGAGATGGAGGCTAGGGGTTTCGCTTCTACCCACTTGGTGAAATAATCAATGGCTACTAACAAGAACTTGACCCCTCCGCTGGAGACTGGGAAGGGTCCGACGATATCTATACCCCACTGATGAAACGGCCATGCAGATGTGACTGAAATCATATCATTTTTAGGTTGCTTGGGCACCGGGGCATACCTTTGGCAGCTTTGGTACTTTTGGATTTCTTCGGTAGCATCTCGATGCATGGAGGGCCAGTAATACCCCAGATTGATTATCTTTGTTACCACGGCTCGTGGTCCTGAGTGCATGCCGCAGGCCCCTTCGTGGACTTCCCTGATCACGTAATTAGCCTCCCTTGGGCCTACGCATCTAAGTAAGGGCATGAGGAAGGCTTTTTTGTATAGCGTCCCTTCTACCAGCGTATACATGGGGAGTTTCATTCTCAACTTCCTTGCTTCTTTCTTATCGCGGGGTTCTTCCCCTGTTCTGAGATAGTTGACGATAGGAGTCATCCAGTTAGGGTTGGTGTCTTCTATCACTGCACCTACCACTTCTACCTCCGTACTTCTGCGATCCAAAACCTCTACCAAAATATTCCTTTTGCTCTCCGGGTGCGCTAGGGATGCCACCTTGCTGGCCGCATCGGCCTTGGCGTTCTCTCCTCTTGGAATTTGCCGGATGTTGAAGTATCTGAAGCTCCCTATGAGGGCAATCACCAGCCCTTTATACTTTGCCATGTTTTCATCCTTGGCTACGAAGTCTCCCCTCACCTGGTTGGCTACTAGAGCTGAGTCTACTCTCACTTCAAGATCTCGTATCTTCATTTTAACGGCAATTCGTAGGCCAGCCAGTAAAGCTTCGTATTCCGCCTCATTGTTTGTGCTTTCGAAGGATAATTTTACCGCATATGTGAATTCCTCCCCCGTAGGACTGATAAGAACCATGCCAGCTCCGGATCCCGAATTACTAGAGGCCCCATCGGTATAGAGGAACCACACCTCACCCT
The DNA here is from genome assembly GCA_910822075.1 of Senecio squalidus. Classification (NCBI taxonomy): domain Eukaryota; kingdom Viridiplantae; phylum Streptophyta; class Magnoliopsida; order Asterales; family Asteraceae; genus Senecio; species Senecio squalidus. The sequence goes on along the minus strand of CAJVGC010000590.1, from coordinate 29,672,267 downwards.
CCAATGATGAGGTGGGCAACGTTGTCTTTTTCTCCCCCTGCTGGTTTATAGGTGGGGGTGGGGGCATTGGTACTTCGGCTATGATGTCTGCGAGGACTTGGCCTTTCATGGCCTGCCTAGGTCTATACTCTATCGAATGAGCCCCCAATTCTATGGCCCACTTTGCCAATCTTCCCGACCTTTCCGGGGTCGCTAGTATGTCCTTGAT